>JAJOZX010004580.1:0-125000 GCA_023014485.1 Bathynomus jamesi | reverse complement strand
CTTTTCAACGCAAAAGCAAAATAAATACAGTAAGGTCGCGGAGTCCATCCGAGCGTCTTACTTACGTTGACTCGCTTTCTTTATCCCCCAAGTCTCCTCCTGCATGTCCACCCCCAAGTTCAACGTGTGGGTGACTCACTGCCCAGTGCTGTTTCCCTCGTTTCTTGCCTCGCGGCTCTTAGTGTGCAATAAGGGAGATGCTGAGATCTTGGGAATCTGTTGTATCATACGTTGAAAAGCATCATCCTAAGGCAGTGACTATGCGATCTACAATTTATTTAATGATAATGTTATCACGCATTTTCGTCAAAATCTAAAGCGTAGACAAAAACAAATGTCTCTAGACAGTTTCCTCGTGAAAAAGGATCCAAAAGAAAGTGAAAAGTGCCTCTAAAAAAGTAAAGCTAGTGACTGTGAGCTCGTCGAGATGTTATTGCATTGAACGAGACGATTCTCCTCCTTCCCCTCAATAACCCTCTCCTCCTCCCCTGTCTCTTCATTTCCTTTGCGTGCGTCAGGAGCACCTTCTCTCTTCGTAAGTTATTTATAAATTTCACCGTTTACTATTATTTTACATTCTCTTTTGGGTTAATTTTTATTAATAATCTTTTCATTTCATGCAATAATAATTTAAAAAACGCCTTTAAATATCATTATAAATATTATTTTAAGTATTTTTTAAGCATGGAACGCATTATCATATTTTACATTGATTCCTATGGAAAAAATTGCCTTGTTTAACGAGCATTTTGCATAACGAGCACAATTCGGGAACGAATTATGCTCGTTAAGCAAGGTTCCACTGTATATATATATATATTATATAATATATATATATATATATATATATGATGAATAAAACCACGAAGGAAAGGAAACACAAAATGGTGCTCAAGCGCTTTCGTCTAATGACTTTCGTGAAATAATTTTCATATATATATATATATATATATATAATATACTCCACAACAATAGAATGGTAATTGATGGCTCTATTATGCTGTTTCGGAGAGCACAAAACATATATCCAGCAATGAAAACATTCAAAACCAAATTAGGGCCAATAACTTGTTTTAAATGACATAACAGACTGTATAGCCTTATAAACAAAATGCTCACTAATGTTCTTACAGGATGCTGCGAAACAGCTTCATAAATTACAGCTTATGCGTATGTATGATCGGAATAAAGGTATGAAAAGACAATTAAGGATTTATAGCGCAGTCTTAGATCTTAACCATTTCCTTTCGACTTTAAGGAGAGAATTTTGTTGCATGTAATTAAAGAGATAGTAACAAGTACAAGAATGTTGTTTTTTATTTACTTTCTTTATCGAAATTTACTTCATTGCTGTAGTTTGTGTTTGGATGTGATTCTTGCCTGCTATAATTGCGAGAGAGAGAGAGAGAGAGAGAGAGAGAGAGAGAGAGAACTCGAGTTCGAATTCTGGTGAAGAATAAAGTTGCATATGCAAAAAATGTTCGGTTGGGCGCTTATATATATATATATTAAGTTTTCCTCTGTTGAGTAGTATCCATGACATTTCACCACACTTTGATTCCTTTCTTTGAAATTTTTCTCATTTTAGCAATAATCCTAACTTAGGCTGCGATTAAACTCTGAGAAACGACGGTAAGGCATAATATAAGATTACGCCAATACAGAACGCAAACTTTTTGTAGCACGTGCCTTCAATTGCCGAATCTGCAAGCCAGGGTTGCCAACTCTGCAAATTAGAGTTTCTGGACAAAAAATATATAAGTGGCAATATCTGTATTTATATTTCACACGTTGAAAACCCACCAGGGGCCCGTTGTAACTCCTGGAGAAGTGTTTTTAAAGCTGTATTTGCTGACAGTCTGAGAAGATTGAACAAATTTTTTATTATTGAAGGTATAGTTATAGAAGTCCCTACATGTCATATCAAAGTTAAGATGCACCTGCAGCTGATTTTACTAATTCATCATATATTCTGTTTCTTTCATCACTCTACAGCAGTGCTGTCCAACTTCTATAAAGCGCGGCCAAGATGTTGCCTATAATCATACACTGTTGGTTAATACGACTTAGGAACCCGCTGAATGTTGTTCTCCCTACTAGAACTGACAAAATAGGGAAGAAAATTCAGAAACTAAATTTGGCAAACGTCCATTCCGCGGGCCGCAAGTTGGACAGCGCTGCTCTACAGTATCCCCATTAAACTAAATAGCCTACTCTTCAAATATCCTTTACCTTCCATTAAACGTCAATAGGATTTATATGTTATTGGTATTGGAAATATATTTTTGCCTTTTAATGTTATTAAAGTAGGCTGACCATACGTACCGTTTTGAACGGGACAGTACCGTTTTTTTAATATTTCCTGGCCGTCCCGTCGTTTTAATAAAAATGTCAATTTTGTCCCGGTTTATGTACTTACTTTTTCATGAATACAGAATATTACATAACCCCCGTCCCTTTTTTGCCATCCCAATGTCCCGTTTTTGTCTCAAGGAAATATGGTCAGCCTATATTAAAGGCGAAAACATTTCCAATCCCAGTGACGTATAAAATACTGGACAGTGGTTGTCTAGGACAAATGTTTCATGAACAACACTATGCCATTCCTGAACTGTCCAAGGCAGTCCTGGACAGTTGGTAACCCTACTTGAAGTTGAGACACTTACCAAGGTTTAATGTACCTACATCTAACAAAGGAATTTATTAAAAGTAACATAGGAAAGAGACAAACCAGCGTTTCCCAAACACGGTACGTGCACAAAAATGTAAGAACCTTTCAAATCAGTACCCAGTAGTCCCTCCCTTTGCTGCAATAAGAGCAAGTAATAGTTTTCTGTAATCACGAATTAGACATTGACATCGTGTTCGAGAGATTTTTTACCACTCTTCTGTGCAGAATCCTTTGATAGCTTTTAATAGTTTGATAGCTTTCTGGCATGTACGTCTCGCTTCAAGTCTCTCCAAATATCTCGACCAGATTTAGGTCGGGACTTCGTTGAATTACTTGTATGCTTTGCGTACTTATCGTGTTGTAGTACGCAGTCACGGCCAAGATGCAGATTACGAAAGAATGGAAAAACATTTTCTTCCAAGACTCGCTGATACTGTACCGAGTTCATCTTTCCGTCTATGACGACGAGTCTGCCAGTCCCTGAAGCGGCAAAGCAGCCCCAAACCATAAAGCTTCATCCACTGTGTTTTACCGTAGGCAGTACGTTCTTATTTTTAAAGGCTGCATTCAATTTTCGCCAAACGTAATATTTGTTATTATGGTCGAAGAGCTCTATCCAGTACCGGCTCGAGGTTTGTCAATGCACCGGGCAAATTGAGTTTCAGCGTCCTTAAGACTTTTTACCATTTTAATAATTTGTTCATAGGGATAAAAAACTACAAATATAAGAATAAAGAATAGGTTTCTCACCATAACAATAAGAAACAAAAGACACTCCTCAACAATTTGACTGCACGTCAGACGATTTTTATATTTTGGATTTCTTTTTATTCATTTATCAAGGGTTTTTTCTCGTTTTTTGGCATCTCCCCAGCACATTGCGCCACAGGCAACCACCCGGTTAGCCATGGCCTTGAGCCGGCCCTGGTTCTCTCTCTGTCTCATCCGTCCAAAATACCTTTTCCCAGGTGGTAGAGGTGACCCTGATCGGCTTAGGGTTTTTCGTATTGTAGAACGATGAACGTGTGTGTGTGTGTGTGTGTGTGTGTGTGTGTGTCGATGCTTGCCAAAGATCCATGAATGTTTTTCGATGTCACTCTTGGATTACTGGTAAACTCATGAACGAGTCTCTTAATCATCCTGAGTGAGATCTTCGGTAGTTGGCCACTCCTGGACATGTTTGTTATCGTTTTTATGTCCCTCCACTTGTAAATAATTTGAGGAACAGTTGACACATGGATTCCATATTTCGCAGATATCTTCTTGAATACTCCTCCCTAGCTGTATGAGCATTGACAATGGCCCTCCGTAGGTTATTCGAAGGCTCCTTCGCTCTCCTTTCGCGCGACTTCCTTTTCACAACTGAGCACACTAAGGTTTCTATGTAAGTGGGTATGAAACATATTCTCCAGCCACAACCATACAAATCGACTGCAATGGATAGATTCACTTACATTTTCGCACAACTGTATGTAGAATGATGAGAGGTTCAGTGATGATGAATTTTGCCTTCTTAGATTTGGCTAGAGGCAGAAATTACTGCATAATGGTTATACAATAAATAACAAGAACATGCCCAGATCATAAACACAAAATTTGGGATTAACATTGTCGGTTATAATGTACGAGTAGATGTAGAGTTTAAAATATACTTGATAAAAACTGGTACAAGAAGTAAAAAAATAGTAATCAACTGCAGAAGCTTAGTCGTAGAACAGGAAAACAAGCCCCAGGCCAAAATTATTGAAAAGTATGATAATCTCACTAAGTGGGTAGGCCTACTGCGCGCTGTTCAAGCGTCAGCACTGAAATGCGGAGAGAATATTTATATATAAAATAATGAAACAAAAGAGTTACTGACCTTGAACAGAAAATGAAAAACTGTTTTCATAGTGTGAAGTTGTGAACGGTGTTCATAAATCGTATCTAGAAAATATTTTTTCAAGAATCTGTTTCAAATTATGAAAATGATAAAAGCATTTGATTGCTCCGCCCTTTAGGATGGAAATGTGTCTTTCAAAAACCGACAGGGCAGGGTACCTGGAGGATAAAAGTGGAAAACACACTCATGATTCGAGGTCCAGAGGAGCTGCGAAGACATCATCACAACCTTATTTCTGATAAACTTTTGGGGCAAGTCCCTAACCATGCAACCATATAATACAGGTCATGAAAATCCCTAAAAGTCACGAGGGCAGGGTAAAAAAAGAAAATAATTCTTTCTTTTATCAGTCTCCACTAATGAGTGGCGTACCACGTATTTGTTTTTAACGAGAAAAAATAGACCTTGTTTTAAAAATGTTTTGGATGGGGTGGGGGAATTAGTTTCGTGTATGAATTGACAAGGTGTAGTCTTTACATATTTTTATAGCATCTTTCCGTCCGGCAATTCTTTTTGCTATTTCAATAACCACTTTTTTAACGTGTTCCTTTTTTGTCTTTTATACCTCTTGTTTACTGCTAGGCTTTGTATACAGAATATAGGCTATTCCCTAATGCGTTTTGCCTCAGTTCCTGTTCAGAATCTCATGGAAATAATGTGTAAATGCGTGTGATTAAGTAAAAAATGAATAAATTCCACGTGATTCGTTTATCTTCTTATTCAATTCACAGACATACATACTAAGAACTCCCCAAATGTATACATATGCTAATAAAGCAATTTATATGAATGTAACAAATTGCTTGACTCAGTCGATCTTCTACGAAAGTTACCAAAGATTGCTAACGAAAGTTAGAGATAATCCAAGCGTATTGTTTCTTTGACAAACCATTCTTTCTAATCTTGTCTTCAAATGAGGAACGAAACTACACAAGTTAGAAAACAAAAAGGTTATTTGTGGACGAGATTGATGAGAGGCTTTTTTCAACCGGATACTGTTTTCTTAAAATTTGCGTTTTTGTATTCACGAAGTTGAAACAAGAAGTTTCAAATTAAATAATATTTTTTGCAAAAATTTTACGATAATATAATATATATTTATTATTTAATTATACAAAGGGTTGACAGAAATCAATAGACACCTTCGGGTAATTTTTTTTATAGTTTTTTTAATTTGATAATAAAAGTTAATAAATAGTTACAGATTTATTGAGTCAATAATTTGGAATCGTGTTGCTTGCTTTCTGCTTTGCATTATGTAAAGGTGTCATACGTTATGGCATTCCACTGATGAGCTTTGCTATTTGTTCTTGAGGACGATCATCATGGTGTCTATTTACTTTTGTCAACCTTCTGTATATAATATGTATACAGTGTGTATATATGTATATATATATATTATATATATATATATAAATTGGAATAAAGTCGAACCCTACTTTATTGAAGCTGAATCTGATACAACGTAGGTCCGGCTTCAGAATTAGTTCCTAACCTTACTTAACCTAGCCGGCCCTAACTTGACTAAACACAATCCACTTATATTTTGGGAATTCAGCATTATATTCCGACTCCATTTAATTGCGATTAATACGATTTTGGTCGAATTCTGGCTCGACTTCCTTCCGGTGTCAGTTTTTCATTTCCCATCTCCCTTCCATTCGACTCGGTTTCGTTTGATCCCCTTCTCTTTATATATATATATATATATGGTGTCCCAAAAGAACTATATACTCTTATATATATATATGATGCTATAAAGAGTATATAGTTTTTTTTGGGACACCCTGTATATATATATTAGAAACATAGAGTATTTTTTGATAAGTTTCATTACAAATTTTTATGTAAATATGAACAATACGATGTTCCTCTTTGTAAAGCTGACTCAAACCCTTTCACAGTTGATGAAAGAATTAATCTTTGATTGTTTTCATACACCCACTTCTTGTATTTCCTGTAAAAAAAAAAAAAAATAGGACGTTTGAAAAGCATCAGCACGTTTATAACGTGTTTACTATATTACATTTTTTGTCGGGTTGCTTCATAACTTGGGATAAAACGTTTTAATGTAATTGAAATCGTTTGCGAATTAATGGCGATTTGATCAAGTCTCTTTTTATTTTTTTTCTGACTTTAAAGTCTAATAATTCAGACCATTATTAAACTGATGATCGAAAAGCGGAAATCGCAGATACCTTCCTCAGTAACAATAATATGACCCCCCCAAAAAAAATTCACCCCTCCCCCCCGTGGTTTCAATGCGTATATGAGTAAAAGCAGAAGTACGAGAATAAAATTAAATCACGTATAAAAGAACCATTTACGCGCGATGTAGACACAAGCGCGGAGCAATTTGATTATTGTGATAAAGTTCTTTAAAATTTACGGACAGTTTATTGACTCAAGTCAATTGGTGATTTGCTCATTCTGTTTTGTTTTGATTGCGGTGCCAATCAAGAAGGAAGTTTAGGCCAATCGATTGATGCGCGATTTAATTGTAAAAACAAAGATTTATAAAGAGTTCGATCCTCTCATGGTTTGTCTCTCAGTTGCGCAGCGGAACGTTAACGCTACTTAGGCATATTAACTTATCTTAATAACTAACTATTTCAGTTTGGAAAGCTTGAAATGCAGATGGAATAATATAATTCCATTGTTTGCCTTTGTTTAAATAGCTTGATTCAAAGTATATTTTATTTATTATATTTTTAGCCAGTGTTCTCTCTTACTCCGCTGTTTCTTCTTCAATGCTTTAAATATTTTTTAATATATATATATAAAACACTGACAATGTTTTTCTTGTGTCTTTGAAGTCTGAAAAGCAGGAATACTTAGGGAATAAACAGACAAAGCAATGATAATGACAAGAGAATTTCTTTTAGTATTTTACATGACCATTTTCTTTCAAAACTGGAAAACACTATCGTGGCATAGACTCGTTGAGAGACCTGCAAATATTCGGATTTAGCTTTTGTTCGTGTCTTCTTTTCGCATCTGATTCTCGAAGATAGACCAAAGATTCTCTATAGAAGTGGAATTTTCTAGGCAGTTCATCAGTTCAGTGTCATTGTCTTGGGGGAAAAACTTTTTTTATAGCTTTGGATGTGTGAAAAGGATTAAATTTTGTCGGAAGATCCATTCTACGTTTTTAAACCACTTTGAAGTAGAAGAAAACAATACTTCCTTAAGTACTGGAGTGTATTTGGGACTATTCATCGTATCTTCCACAAAGTATAAGTCTGAGTTTCATAGTATGATATAAAAGAAAGGCCATACCATAACCTTCAGTGGGCACTTCTGTAGTGGACGCTTGATGAACTGCTGTTCTTGCGGCCCCTCAATTTACTTTCATAAGTTGAGTAAATATCAATACCCTCAAAATGCATAATCACTGAATATGATCAGAAAAAATTC
This sequence comes from Bathynomus jamesi, assembly GCA_023014485.1. NCBI lineage: Eukaryota > Metazoa > Arthropoda > Malacostraca > Isopoda > Cirolanidae > Bathynomus > Bathynomus jamesi. Next base: position 117,030 of record JAJOZX010004580.1, on the reverse strand, counting down.
ATAACACTAAAAAATTTTTATTGATAAAAATAACTGTTACAATTATTACAGTATTTCAATAACTTACGTAGAACATACAATTGATAAATGGACTATTGATATTTATTTAGTTTGGGCTTTAAGCTTTAGGTTTTACTCTATGAATATGGTCCATAACTAAGTATCAAAACACAAGAATGAAATTGACCTTAATCTCCTATGGACAATCGGGTCAAATTTGTATGGTTTCACATACACGTTTTCATAACTTGATTCTACAAAAATTTCCAACATTATGAGGTTAATTCTAAACAAGAACAAGGTTCACTTGTTATTCATAGACAAAGAGTTGACAGAAGTAGACACCACAATGATTGCTCTCAAGAACAAATGGCAAACTTATCAATGTAATGCCAGAACGTGTGCAGCTTTACATAATGCAAAGGCGAAAACTACAAGATTCTAAATACATTCATTCAACAAATATATTATTTTTATTATTGATTTTTATTCTGAAATTAAAAAAATATATATATAAAAACAGAAGGTGTCTATTTGCTTTCCTCAACTCCGTATGTTCTTAACAAAATCAATATGGACATTTTGTAAAGCATTTTGCGTATAATTTCAATAGAAATTAAACCAATGTTCTTTGTGACCGCTAACAACATTAAAATAATCAGGGTTAAGAACTTTGGGGCATTTCAAGATTAGTCAATAGTGTCATTAAATTAAATACATGGCCTCATATAACACTTTAAAGCTATTCTTTGCCCATAAGAGGCGTTTCATTCGAGTTATTGAGGAAGACTTTTTTGGAATGTCGAAATGAAACCATGTCTTTATTACAAAATCTGTTTCTCACTAATCCGTCGGATATCTTAAAGCTAGTTTCCAAATTCACATGAATGTCAAATTAAATATTTCTATAATCATTTTAAAATATTTTTAATAGTTGAGTGTCATTTGTTTCAGTTGTCTTAATTTTTTTCCCAACCTTTTCATTCAGATGAAGTTCAACTGATCACTTCTTTTTGTACTAATTAAAAATTGTGGCAACTGTCGTTTTACAGAGTATATTTAATCCAGTAGATAGATGTATGTTGAAACTCTCTCTCTCTCTCTCTCTCTCTCTCTCTCTCTCTCTCTCTCTTCTCTCTCTCTCTCTCCTAGTAATTGAAAATCAAGACAACTGATGAATATCACAAAAAACAACAACTATTTCTTACATCTCCTTCAAGAGAACTTTTAAGAAGACGTTTTCTAACAAGGCGAATGAACGCAGCAAGTATTCATACAAACATAAGCCAGAGTCAGGACTATCTATCAATAAATATACAATTATGCCATGTGTTGACCATAAATAAATAAATAAATAAATAAATAAATAATCTCCGCTGTCTACTTCAGTTAAAGAAAAATAAATAATAATAAATAAAATATAAAAAAATAGACACTCAAATTTAAAATAGTTAAAAAAAAAAGTCCGAGACGAAACTTGAGAAAATATTTAATTACGGATTAAAATTAAAATTAAAACTCAAATACATTTTATGAATATTTAAAGTGTTTAAAAAGATTTTTTTTTTTTTCTTAAATTTGAAATTCCACAAAAACTACAACGCTGTAAATTTAAATGGCAAATTAGATAGGAATTGAAAATGGTTGAATATTAAAACATTTTTAAAAATGAAATATTTATTTTAAAAGTTACGTTAAATATACAGTAATTTAAAAGTTTAAAATTTCAAGTTTTTTTTTTTTTTTAACTAAAAATGCAACAAATTAATGGCTAGCAGAAAGTGCATAATTGATTATATATATATATATATATATATATATATATATATATATATATATACACACACACATGCATATAGGAAGCGTGGGCAAAGTATGTACCCATGGGCCGCCGAATCTATGATTTCTTTGCTATAAAGCGTTCCATTTGTATTACAGGTTTTTGCTCTTTGTAAACAATTTGAGTATCCATTATAGGTTAGTACCTTTTTTATTCTCTCTCTCTCTCTCTCTCTCTCTCTCTCTCTCTCTCTCTCTCTCTCTCTCAAGCTAAAACAATTTCATGGTTTGAGCTAATAAATGCATAAAATGTATGAAACCGTTTCAACACTTTTACATGGATATGCATGAACCAGGCCGCTTCCAGGCCGCTTCCAGGCCGCCATGCAGTGAACTGGAAAATTCTCTGCGTCCCTTCCCCAACCCCTCTTCCCCCTCTCTCTCTCTCCCTTCCTATGGTTTTTACACTCACCATTTTACAAGCTTTTTGAAATAAAGTTTGAGCAATTATTATTATAATATGAATTAATTTTGGGGGAAACAAGCAAAGGTCATGTGACGGAGGGAACGTACAGCGGAATTACGTGGAATCCGAACCTGGGTCGCTACATCATGTGGATGCAAATGAAGTCATCCACACACACACAAAACAAGAACTGGTTGTCTGGTACACCATTGAACTAGTTTTAGTATGGTAAAATAAAATTGGACCTAGACTATGTTTTAATGTCTTTGTACAAGTCTGTAATGTTCCAGGCACATAAAATAACCAATTGACTAGAATTTTCTTAATTAAAATCCACTTTTATACACCTTGGTAAACTTTTATTTCTGGTTCACCTGATCATTTTCTATTTTGGGTACATTCAGATACTACCTAGACCCAATATCTCTTAAGTTCGATGATCTACGAGAAGCGGTTTACGACATGGTCATAACTAAAGCTGAATAGAGGTTAGATGTACAGTTTTGATGACATGCTCGCAAAATTTTTTACAGTGTCTTGATTTTAATACTATAATCACGGAGAAAATTCAAAGGGAACGAAAACCTCATATTAAGAACATAAAGTTAATTCTAGGTTAAGTTAGGTAGTTAATACAAGTTAGGTTAAATAAGATAAAGTTTTAAGTTGCATGTATAAATTGAGTAAAAATAAATAAATAAATAAATAATTAAATAAATAAATAAATAAAATGCTGTCTAAAGAGAACGGCCTCATCTCCCCGTCATTCTGAAAGCAGATTACTCCTCTACCAGTCGACGGTAATCAATGCTGGAGGGGAAATCCAGTACTGATTTATTGCTCTCATTCTATGCTGCGAATAATAGCCGGAAGTAAATCGATGCAGGAAAGTGCAATAAAGCAGGTTCACGGACGTAATTATATGACAAATGCGTAAATTCAGATTCCCTTTTATCGTATTTTGGAAAATGATGTGGTGCTGCTGCTTCTCTCGTTTAGTCTTGGTGCGAGAACGCGCTGATGACTAAAGTTTAATCGTGGAACTACAGTTTGTATTTGGTATTTGGAATTTGTATTTGTATTGGTATTTGTATTTGTATTTGTATTTGTATGGGTATTTGTGGTATTTGGTATTTGTATTTGGTAGGCCTATTTGGTATTTGAAGTTTGTCATAGTAATTCCGTAACTAATATGAAGTGTTTCTTTTCTATATTTCTAGGGTCGACCTGAAACACTCTGTCCTTTGCGCTTCTACCTCATACCAAGACAAACACTTTAATTCTCAAATATAAAAAATAGGGTGTGTGTATATATATATATATATATATATATATATATATATATATATATATATATATATATATATATATATATATGAGGTTTGTTCAAAAAGCATCCGGACTGATGCGATTATAGACAGAATATGGTACTTATAGGATTTGGTGCTTGATCTCCCTCAAAGTACGGTCCTTCTGAAGCCATACACTTTGACCAACGATCCTGCCACTGTTAAACATTTTTCGAAAGTACTTTTCAGAATGGCCAAAAGCTGCTCCGTCGAATTTCTTTTAATGGTCTCATCATCATCGAATCGGTATCCTGTCAGGGTTTGTTTGAGCTTCGGAAACAAAAAAAAAGTCACATGGAACCAAATCCAGCGAATATGGCGACTGCTGTACTTGGGGGGTAGCGTTTTTGGACAAAAATTGCTGGACAAGTTGTGACGAGTGAGATGGCGCGTTATCGTGATGAAGCATCCAGTCTCCGGACTCCCACTTCTGCGGCCGTTTCCTCCGAACTGCTTCACGTAGACATCTCAAAACTTAAGTGTAAATTTCCTTGTTGTTTGTGTGTCCCTGTGGAGCACATTCCTGGTGCACAACACCTTCACAGTAAAAAAAACAAGCAACATGACTTCATCGTAAGAAATTGCCGCGAAACAAAACACGTTTAACTTCATCGGTTCACCACAATAGACTGACGCTATACAATGAAGTGCAACCCTATCAGTCAACTTGTCTCGACATGCAGACATATGTTTAGCACAATCACAACTGCAAGAGTGACCTTGTTCTAAAAATAACACCCTGTCCGAATACTTTTTTGAACAGACCTCGTGTGTATATATATATATATATATATATACATACATCCATCCATCCATCGTGTTCTGTCTATCAGGCAGGTTTAACTCATGTGTCCCGCCATTGTTCTATCCTGAGCTATCTTTTTCATCTCGTGGTAGCTCCGGACTGCCTTCATATCATCCAGCATTGCTTTCCTTTTCCTTCCCCTCGGCCTTCTACCTTCATATCTACCCTCTATCACCTCCTTCAACAATCCTTCTCCTCTCAACACATGTCCGATCCATTTCTTCTGTCTTTCTCCTATCACCTTAATGAGTCTTCTTTCCTCCCTTACCTGTTGCAGTACTTCCTCATTACTTTGGTGTTCCCTCCAGCTTATCTTTAGCATTCTTCTTCAAATCCACATTTCAAAACTTTCCAGGAGTTTCTTTTCGGTTGTTTTCAGTGTCCATGTTTCTGCTCCATACAGTACCACACTCCATATCAAGCTTTTTACTAACCTTTTCTTCAGTTTCAAGTTGAGTTTACCTATAAGTAATATTTTTTGTCTCTCAAAAGCTACCTTACCCATCCAATTCTAGATCTTACTTCCTTATTGCAATCTCCATTGTTGGTTAATAAACTTCCCAGACATTTAAACTGCTCAGCTTCTTCTAAGGTCCGAGTTCCTATCGTTAGGGTCATTTGTGCTCCTTTCCTGCTTGCAATTTTCATTACCTTATATATATATATATAGTATATATATATATATTATATTAATATATATATATATATATCTATATATATATAAGTGGTGGCTTTACAGGGGAGGCATGGGAGGCTGTGCTCCTCAGTTTCAACAGGCTATAAATATTTTTTTTCCTAAATTGCAAAATTTAAAAATTTTAATATAATTTAAGTTAACAATTTTAATTAGCAATGGAATCACCCTCCCCCTTCGAATATAGTTGTTAAAAGTTTAATTTTTAATAGAATCACCCTCCCCCCTTGAATATAACTGTAACCTTTAGCTATAATGGTCAAATTCAGCACGAGAAATCGAAAGGAAGAAGTATTCAGGAAAGCCTCCCTTCAGCTTCTTGGTTGTCATGGCAACGTACTGATGCCACGCTTATATTCTGCCCTGTCAAAAGGCATGAATTTGTGAAATGGAGGCCCAAAATCACAAATCCTCCGCGAGTTTTATCATGGCTAGCCAGTGGGCGGAGTTAAATGGCTAAATACCACGTGAAATTGAATTTTTATTTAGTTATTAATTTATTATATTTTGGTTACACGAACCTGTTACGTTGTCATTCAACTCTTCATAAGTGAATTTAGTGTTATTTATATCTGATTTAGTGTACCCAACGTAGGTATGTCAGTGTTAACTTGTTATTTGTACGTTTTTAAAGGCTACGTTCTGGTAGTGTTATGTTATTTATTTGTAAGTTTTTGAATGCAATATATCAGAGTTTATATTCTTTGTGTGAACTTAACCCTTCAAAATGGAAGAAGTTACTGACATAATCGTTTCACTATTGGACATTTCTTTTGTCAGAAGAAGCAAAAAATAAAAGATACATTTTAAATAAAGGTAGATCAACTCCAAACATATCTTGTGTTCAAATAAATAAGAGCAAAAACAGAAGTTTTAAATCTAATTGGTATGACAGATATAAGTGGCTGTGTGGAAGTTTGCAAAAAAAACGGTTTGTTTGTTGGTCTTGTCTTTTAGTTGGTGTGAAAAAAAATGTATGGAGTGACGAAGGGTTTCTTGATTGGAAGAACTTGGCAAGGAGTTTGGAGAGACATTCCACTTCGAAAGAGCACATTCAAAATGATATTTGTGTTAAACAGTTATCTAAACAGGCGTTCAGTATTTTTGAACAGCTAAATGAACACGCGAAAAGATCGAAAAATGAGTACAATGCAAAAGCTATCGAATCAACCTTGCTGGTATGAAAATATCATAAATAGGTTTGCTGCTGGAAAAGAAAGGAGAATTGATCTTCTTTTCAAGTAGAAGACGTAAGTAAAATCAATTGATGATTTTTCGTTTTATTTTCTGATATTTTAATAACTTTACTCCATGTTGTTTCGTTAATTTATAATAACGGTTAGTAACTTAGCGGTAGTATCTATATTATAAATAATTTTGTACAGATTAAGCCATCTTAATTTAAGTAATTTATTTATGGGCATATGCCATATATAAATATCCTCGCACTATGTAATAAAACATAGCAACAATTATTGGTGGGCCTCCCCACCCTCTCAGACCACGAGCCGTGTGTGTGTGTGTGTGTGTGTGTGTGTGTTTATTACTCATTTATAGCCATCCATGTATGTATGCATGTAGTTGACTTGAGATTAATATTTTTGAAACTTTTATCATAAAATGTAGACTTAGATCATTTATTTGAATGACTTGGATAACCTCGATAAGCCCGAGTGGCTTCATGTTGTCCAAATGTAATGTAATGTATGCCTTTCTCCGTTGGATAATATAGTTGTATAGTGAAATAAAGGAAAAGACAGTAGGAATTACTTTTAACTGTCACCAAATCAAAATATCTTCCCCGGACATAGCTGCAAATGGGTTATGGGTGGGATGGGATTGCTTTTCTCCCTTTCTCTGGTGATACGTTACATCAGTCATGAGTTATGAATTAGCATATCACTCAGGTCCTATGAGATAACAGCAGTAACAATAATTACACTTTCTGCACCATAGTTGGCCACTTCAATAATTATATATATATATATATATATACAGGGTGTCCCGTAAGTCTGGACCCATAGGGATTTATAATATATTTTTTTATTATGTATTATTATTTTATTATTATTATTTTTTTATTATTTTTTATTATGATTTTTATTTGTGGGCCACTTGAAAGCCAAGTGTACGAGGTCAAACTTCAGAACATTTTCCACCTTAAAGCACGCATTTGTGGAGCGTGTCAAGAATTTCTGCGACTGTGATTCAGAAAGTGCTGTCGCAGTGGAGATTGCGTCTTCAACTATGTGTGCGACACAACGGCGGACACTTTGAACAGATTATGTAATAAAGTTTGGACTATTTTGTAATTTTATTATTTTTCCCTATGGGTCCAGACTTACGGGACACCCTGTATAACATTATAACTGCAAACACGCAGTATAATTAACGTAAAGAACGACGCTTTGTATAGGAGAATTATCCGCGCAAGATGAGAGCGAAAGAACGAAACAAATGAAAAAATGAGGTACTCACCGGGAATCGAACCCGGGATCTTCCGATTGCCGGTCAGATATGATAACCACTACACCACAGGCCTCACCCAAACAAATGTCGCTCTCATCTTGCGCGGATAATTCTCCTATACAAAGCGTCGTTCTTTACGTTAATTATACTGCGTGTTTGCAGTTATAATGTATAATAATGTTACGGACGGCTGCGGGAGGTGCCCCTTTGGGGCATTGGTTTCTGCGCGTATGTAGAGGAATTACGACATTTGTTTGGGTGAGGCCTGTGGTGTAGTGGTTATCATATCTGACCGGCAATCGGAAGATCCCGGGTTCGATTCCGGGTGGGTACCTCATTTTTCATTTGTTTCGTTCTTTCGCTCTCATCTTGCGCTGGATAATTCTCTATACAAAGCGTCGTTCTTTACGTTGATATATATATATGGGATTAATTGTGGGTTTGCATCATATATATATATATATATTATATATATATATATATACACACAGTGGCGCTCATAGGTATTCGTACAGAGAAATATTTCAGTTCTATTTATCTTTATATTTTGTACATGCATAGTATAGTTATGTAAAGTTTAACTAATTATTTATTTGTTAAATTTCAACGTTTAGAAAAATTTAACAAATAAAAAAGAAATTAGTTTAACTCCAACATATTTTGGTGTGAAACATCAAAGAATTTGAGGAAAATAAAAAAGTAAAAACTGCAAAAGTTTTCCTACATTTATTTACGCTTGTCGAACGCCTTGTCAAAGTCTTTGTGTATCACATCACAGTTTTCATTGTATTTGAGTGCATTAGTAATGTTGTTACAATGTACCATTAGACGTGATAGGTACTATCTTCCTGACCGGAATTCATGTTGTTAGCATTTAATTTTTTCTGAGTCTCCACAGAATTAGGTTTTTTTCTCTAACTAATCTTTCAAATATTTTGGTGAGATGAGATGTTTGCAACACTTGCCTATAGATTTTTGTCTGAGATCGCTCCCCCTCCTTTATAGACTGGAACTATGTTCGCTCTCTTCAGGTTGTTCGGTATTTTTCCCGTGTCTAGCGATCATCTCCATATCCAATATAGGAGCTCAGTGATTTCAATCTTGCAGTTTTTAATCAATGTAGCGTTTAATCAATGTAGCGTTTAATCAATGTAGCGTTTAATCAATGTAACGTTCCATTTGTTGGGGCCTGCTGCTGGGTGTGCTTTTAGTTTCCTTATATAGTTCGTGTGATATCTTCTGTTGTGAAGTCAAAGTCCGTCATATTTTCCCCTTGTAATTCTATCGCATTTATATCGCGTATTGTTTATCAGTTTTTGGGATACTGAAAGATGATTCATACTGAGCTCTTAATATTTCAGATACTTTTTTTAGATAATCAGTGAATGTATTGTTTTCATTCTTCAAAAATCCGATACTCGCGTGATTTTCATTTTTGTAAAGTTGTGGAAATATTTTGAGTTTACTTTTATCGCTTCAATAGCGTCAACTTCTTTCTCTAAATGATTTTCAATTAGACTCTGTATGACGCAATCTACGCTCTCCAGTTTGTTATTTATTATTTTTCCGATGCTGTTGTCTTTGCAGTTTCTTAATTTTTCAGTCACTCTCTTTCTCACGCGGAATATTGACCTCTTTTGTCTCTCTAAGATAGAGGATTACACGAAAGATGAAGATTACTGGTCTCGACTACAACCCCTGAAACTCTACTCTCTGGAAAGAAGACGAGAGCGGTACACAATAATATACGTATGGAAAATACTCGATGGTTGTGTCCCTAATCTTAGAAATGAAGCAGAAACAAACTGGAATGAGAGAAGAGGCATATTCTGTACTGCCCCAACCCCCAACTGCGGTGGGACAAGGGTCCATGAAAACGAGGATGGTAAAACCTCAGAAAAAGAGACCCAAAACTTTTCAACGCTCTGCCAAAAGAAGTGAGAAACCTCTGACACACCAACCTGAATAATTTTAAGAACCAGCTAGACAGGTTCTTGCGCAAGTCCATGACCAACCATACGTAGAAAACGGGGAGTAATTCTCTCCTCCATCAAATCGCGCAAATGAGGATCTTGAACCGTTCGAAACCATCACAAAGTATCACGAGGTAAGATATACAGGGTGTTCCATAAGTCTGGTCTCAAAGGAAAATTTATTTTAAATTAAATTTACAAGATTAATACATTAGAATTAAAACAAATGTTCAAACTGATGATGACTAATATGAAAGCGAATTACACTCGTGAGGAAAAGGCCTCCGGAGGCCTTTTTCTTCGCGAATGTGACTAACTTCCATATTAGCCACTGCGTGTTATTCTACCTGCAACAAAAAAAAAAGGTTCCAAAACAAGACATCAATTTGAACATTTGATTTAGTTCTAATGTATAACTGTTGTAAATTTAATTTAAAATAAAATTTTCTATGAAACCGGACTTATGGGGCACCCTGTATATAAAATTCAGCGAAATAGTAAGTTTCCTGTAAATATGTCAGCTATTTTCCGCTTTGCTCGAAACGTGTGAGAACAAATCTTTAAAGATAACAATCATATATATATATATATATATATATAATATATATATACACCGTGTGTATATATATATATATAAAACGGTGACCCATTTGCACTGTTCCTGGAATTCGAGCTCAGCAGTGGGGCTTCAAGAGCTCTCAACGATAAAACTGCTTTTCTCTTGGGGTTCTTCAGTAAAAAGACTTAACATTGAATGTATAGATGAAAGCAAATATTGGCCAGAATAATCCAAATAAATATTAAGAAAGAATATATATATGTGTGTGTGTGTGTGTGTGTGTGTGGTGTGTGTGTGTGTGTGTACGTTGAACATACTCTCCTAAAATGACGAGAATGCTAAATAGTAATAGCGATATAAATATTTCCTAATATACAGGGTGTTTCAGGTCGACCCTAGAAATATGGAAATTGGGGGACTTTGTAGTTTGTATTTGGTATTTGGTATCTAAAGTTTGTCATAGTAACTAATTCCGCCAATTTTCAATTTCCATATTTCTAGGGTCGACCTAAAACCGTGTGCTACATATTTTTCCGAGTTAAACCAGTTGGTAAGAAGTTAAATGTTAATAATTCAGTTTAGAATACGTGTAAAATATGTCTAAATCACATGTAAAAAAAAAAATTATTAAGATTTTCTGTCACAACGAATCCTTTCCAGATTTGTTATTGTCGTCTTTATCGAACGCGTAAGAAGAGTTTGTCGAGTCGTGAATCGCTCGTTTTTAAACATAAAACGTAAATTCGATAAGCAAATAGAATATTGTATATGATTTGTACCACATTTTCTTTAAAAATGTTTCCCCCTCAAATCGAACTATTTTTTTTTCAATTTCACTTTTTATCGGCTTCTAAAAATTTTTTTTATTTTTTTTATTAGCTCTCCATCAAATGTAATAAAAAAAAATCAACAGAAATGTTTGCCACTGTTACCAAGGGAAGCGGAAGGAATATGCGTGCTATTTCATCCATATCTACCTATGTATGCATATATACATATATATATGTGTGTGTGTGTGTGTGTGTGTGTGTGTGTGTGTGTGTGTGTTACAGGGAATCTGTGTAACTAGGGATTTCACGTAAGGTTAATTCGTAATATTTTCGTTAAAACTAACGAAAATATCACGACTTAACCTTACGTGAAATCTCAAGTTACACAGATTCCCTGTAACATATACAGTGTGTGTGTGTGTATATATATATATATATATATATATATATATATATATATATATATGTCGCGTATACAGATAGCGATATGGTAAAATAATTTTACTGCTTATAAAACCAGGTGTTATTGTTTGTTGTTGTTGAAATAAGACCCAGATTGTGTATCACCTTGAAGGAACGTCTCCACAAATAGGATGTACCTAATTATGCTTTACTGTGTTTGAATTAAGTTTTAGGAAGATCTACTCGAACTTTCCATCTGGTTTTATGTTGTTGAATGAATGCTGAAACTCGCAATCAAGTGTGTTTTAGTTAAGTTTTCTTACTGATAAAATCTAGTAACGCTTTTTTCTACTTCCGTTTATGGCAAAGTTCAAAAATTCCCTTTTTAAGTATATTCAAATAACATTAGACAAAGCAGTTCAAACAGTCAAAAGGAAATTAGAAAAAAAACGAACTTTTCTAAACCAGGTGTCCAAAAACTAATCCACGATACCTTGAAAACCATTAAAGTTATTAGAATTTGATATTAAATATCAGAGTATTCGATCACAGACAGAGAGACTTAATCCAGAATGTAGGTATCTTGCTGGAGAAATATAAACCGATTCGTAAATCAAATAAACAAAGCAGAATGGATGAACATTTGTTGAAATCCAATGCAATGCATTGTTTTAGCACTTCCAGTTGGAATTTACTTACAAATGCAGACAGGCGACTTTAACTTCTGCAGTTCTGAACTTCTTAGTTTCCTAAATGTCAGCAACAAGGTAGCTGCTATATTTTTGCCTGTCGCTTAGTAGTCTTTTATTTTAATGTAGGATAGGAAGGAGGGGCCATGGGCGAATGCCTGCAAAAACGTCCCCCTCTCCTACATAAGAAGGAGAGAGCCAAAATCAGGGTCTCTGAGACCCACGATGCCATTTTACTTTTTTTTATAAATTTGGAAAAGATTGTGTAGTGTGTAAAATGCATGTACTGCATATGTATTGAAGAATAGAGGGAGAAGTGTGTGTGTATGAGAGCATGCTGGACTGCTCACAAGATAGATAAGACACGGAAAAAGAACAGCTAAAGAGGAAAGTGACAGGATCCAGCACTCCATGTCTCTTGCCTAACGTTCCACCTGGCGTACTTCCCTGGTCGAGTGGTGCCTGCAATCTCCTCCTGTTAAATCTGATCCTCAGGCATTTAATTCTAAGCGATTGTTTCTCTTGATCCTTCGTATATGATGAATTTCTAGTCTATACTTGCAGTCATTCTATTTCGCGTGACAATCAATTTGCATATAGTATGTATATAGTAGAATGCCCCCTGCTTCTTCCGCAGCAAAAGTCCCCCAAAACACAACGTACAGGGATACTGGGAGGGGCGAGTGTATTACTAAAACCACCCATGTTCTCCCTTAAATTGTATACTGAATTTAGTGCAGATTGCCCTAGCCGTTTAGGGGAACCCCTCCCAGTTTCCCACTCGAGGGGAACTGGAAGGGGCGGGTGTGTTGCTAAAACCTTCCCTGGTCCTCCCTTAATGTGCATATTAAATTTGGTGCATATTACCCTATTGTTTAAGCGTGTATAAACAAACAGATAGACATCATCATCATCATCCCACACACACACACACACACACACACACACACACACATATATATATATATATATATATTGTATATATATATAATATATATATATATATATATATATATACACACACACACAGTATATCCTAGGTGTGTTTCTGAGACGAAATAAAATCGTCTGGCGCAGTCAGAACAGCATCATTTATAGAGATGAAACGTCGTACTGTGATAGTAAACCCCTGTAATAATTACTTTTAAACCTTTTGCCTCTCTTCCACCTGACAATATTTAATGTACAGAGAGTTGACAAAAGTTAACAAGTTAACAGACAGCACGATGAGCAAAGTTCATCAGTGGAATGCCAGAACGTGTTGCAGCTTTGCATGATGCAAATGGGAAACGAACACGATTTTAAATATATTGATTTAATAAATCTTTTATTATTTGTTAACTTTTATTATCAAATTAAAAATTATGGAAAAAAACCGAGGGCGTCTATTTGCTTCTGTCAATCTTTTGTATTTTACGTACCACTTTTATACTTAAGTTCATTTAATTCTTGTAGTTCAACGGGCGATTTATATACGTTGTCTTACGTTGAATGAATCATGTATACAATAGTGAAGTAATGCTTTATCTTGAAATTTCATTGAATATATATATAATATATATATATCTATATATATATATATATATATATATATATATATATATATATATATATATATATATATATATATATATATATATATATACACTATTCATTGATGCATTCATAGTTTAAGTGGAAGGATAAAGAATTAAACATCTTTTCACCTAGAGCACCATTCCGCCTATACGCCCATTTCATGGTACGAGCAGCTTGCAGCAGTATTGCCAAGCAAATAGAGGACTTCCAAAGGCTTCCGTACGTGGTTCATCACCAATAAAAGCAACAATGCTCTGTGTCTGTCTATCCCAAATTACACCATATACGTAGTTTTCGTTAGTTTGTATTGCAGACACCCCCAATTATTATCAGTTCTGGTGCATGATTCTTCAGGATCAAAATGCCCCGCTATATATATATATATATATATATATATATATATATATATATATATATATATATATATATATATATATATATATATGGAATCGAGATAAAAGTCAAGAAATGATGTTTTCCAGAATTTAGAATTATTGCATTTCTCTCGCAATAATAACCATTTGCAACATTCACATCGTAAAACCTCATAGAATTATTACAGCAATATTGTATCAGCTTTAAAAGAATAAGGAAGCTCTTTGATCAGATCTGATGAGTGTTCCCATCTTTCGGTTAGTCCAACTTAAGTATCATTATCCCAGGAGAGATTTTCGCTTTCTTTATTATTATCCTTATTATTATTATTATTACTATTATTATTATTATTATTATTATTATTTTATTATTATTATTATTATAAAGAAACTATTAATATTGTTATATAGTAAGGAAGGTTCATTATATATTTAGTACTGGTGAGGCAATGCTGGAACTGAATTTCACGCAGCATACAAATATTAAAGGAAAATACCAGAGAATTGCAGGCAGAAATTTTGTAAATATTGCGAGCAAATGACTTGTTTTCGATCAAATAGAAATTGCAATTCAAGACCAGTCATATATACTGGCCCTCTGTTTGCTTGGCAATGTTGCTGCGAGCTACTCGTACCCTGAAATAGGCAGGATGGTATCAGTGAAAAATGTTAAATTTTTCATATCATTTCCACTTAACCTATAATTACGTATATTTTAAGCTCTTATGTATCGTTGATTGGTGTATCTTACTACAGGGTGATTCACCGAATGTCTGTCCATCTTTCCGCAGAAAAAACTTTTACGTTTCTGTACCGATGTCGACCAAACTTCGTATGGTGGATGGAGGGGATGAGTAATGAACGAAAATATATGTATGACCAGCGCACCCTCCCCCCAATTACTGGGCCCGAGGCCCCAGCACCGCAGGTCTAGCTAAATGGGCCTGTAGGGCCCTGTTTAGCTAGTATATATACTGTGTATATATATATATATATATATATATATATATATAATATAATATATATACAGGGTGTCTCAAAAGTCACTATCTATTTCGGTGACATTAGATGTTTTTTTTTAAAATGCTATGCTGGCATAAAGATATGTACTTCTGGTGCAAATTTGTGTATTTAAAAAAAGTTAATTGGTTTATTTCGAATTTTGTGTAATTTATAAATTTATCTTGACATGCTTGAACAATTCCTCGAACCTCAACTTCTTACAGATGGCATTCTTGACACAGTAGTTTTTCAGCAGGATGGAGCACCGTGCCATTATGCAATAATTGTACGTGATTATCTTGACAGACGCTTCCCCGGTCGCTGGATTGGTCGTGGAGGAACACAACCATGGGCAGCACGTTCACCCGATTTAACACCATTAGATTTTTTCGCCTGGGGTTTCATTAAGTCTAAGGTGTACACTGGTAGAAGAATTAGTGATGTAGCCGAACTTCGAAATCGTATTACCGATGCAGTTCAGAAAATAACACCTCAAATGCTGGAAAGTGTGTTCCGGGAAACAACTTATCGCTTTGAGCTCTGTAGAGACACTGATGGTCGCCATGTGGAGACAGATAAATAAATAGCACTAATTCTTTGTGGCACTTACTTTGAAATAAATATATTTTTCATGTCTTAAACCAGTTTTTCGTAATTCCCATTATTTTTCAAAATAGATAGTGACTTTTGAGACACCCTATATATATATATGCAGTAAAATCACAGAATAACACGTGATCTTATTAATAAGCAAACAACCACAGGGAAAAGGAAAAAGAAACACGAAATCCGAGCGCTTTCGTGATATATTCACATCTTCAGGAAAAACAAGTAATAGGCAGATTTTACAAAGTAAATGAGTTAAATACACAAGTGAAAAATTCCCAGTCGGCAACTCAATTTAAAAATCATAAAACATTCTAAAGATTTTTTCAATAGATAATTTAATCTGAAGGAAGCTAAATTATTGAATATAAAAGAACTATATAGATGAAATTAGACAATTAACAGGTACAGAGCACAAAAATTATTATAACAGTTATAAGAAATAGTATTTAATTAAAGCAGGCAATTAAGTAGCAATTACTATTACTTGTTTTTCCCTGAAGATGTGAATATATCACGAAAGCGCTCGGATTTCGTGTTTCTTTTTCCTTTTCCCTGTGGTTGTTTGCTTATATATATATATAATATATATATATATATATATATATATATATTATAATATATATGATGCAAACTCACAAGGAAAAAGAAAAATTATTCCAAGGGCTTTCGTGTATTCAGAAGTACACCTCGTTCTTGTGGGTTTGCATCATTCATTCATTTCACGTGTCTAATTGTGAAATGCAGTTAAAATGTATATATGTGCGACATGCGGGAGGTGCCCCCTCAGGGCATTGGTTTCTGCTCGTATGTAGGAGAATTACGATTTCTGATTAAGCGAGGCCCATGGTGTAGTGGTTAGCATATCTGACCGGCAATCGGAAGATCCCGGGTTCGATTCCCGGGTGGTTACCTCATTTTTCATTTGTTCGTTCTTTCTCCTCATCTTGTGCGGGACGTTCTTCTATACAAGCGTCGTTCTTTACGTTAATTATACTGTGTGTTGTTTGCAGTTAAAATGTATATATATATATATATATATATATATATAATTGAAATATAGCATAAAAATTGAAATAACCAACCCCACCTGATTGAAACCAATAATTTGCAAAGCTTTTGCTATTGTCTGACCTGACAACCGAGTAGATTACAGAATTACACCATCATTTACTTTCTACATTGCTGAAAACGACAGCCATGAATGCGTGTAATTACATTTTCAATTGTTTTGTTTCAGTGTTTGGTTTATTTTCCTCTTAATAAATAGACGCAGCTCACGGATTTTCTTCATCCGCTACTGGAATAACAAATATGAGGGGTCAACTCTTCCGCGATGGGCTTGCTTTGACACTCTACAACAACATTCGTCAACAATATTCCCCTCGATAAAACTATCAATTTATGCATGAAACTATTGGTTTTATTACGCTTTTTCCAATTTTGAATTACGGTGTTACTAACGGCAAATATTTTATATAAAAGTCACTAAAGATTCTGTTTTCTTATTTCATAAGAATATGCAAGAGGATAATGTTTCAGGGGAAGAGGAGAGCCTTGGATCTCATACTATCATTAGCCAATTTGTTTCTTACTTTTAACGAAATAATGGGTATGGTGACTGACTTTTTCATATCGGGATGTTAGGACCGAGCGGTATTCCAGCTTAGGTATGATCAGTGTTTTCAATAGAGAAATCATTATATTCCTATCCATAGGCGTATGAGGCGGGGGTCTGGGGGTGGTAGCCCCCAGGACGAGGGAATTGAGCATTTTCAGAGCAAATACTGAGCATTTTCAGGGCAGATTTTTCTTGACATTCCTTTGTTGTTTTTTTTTACTTCTTGAGGTGAATTAATTACTTGCTACTATACTTGTGGTTAATAATTAAAACGTAAGTTGAGGACTTACTGAATTCTATATCAACTGCAATGCCGTAGTTTTGCTTTTCATTTAGAAATGTTGTAGCAAAATTGTATCTCATTTTTGTAAATTGTAATGTTTTTTATATCAAAAAGGTACTCTAACCTTTGTGTTATTTTATGCTACACATAGTGCTTATGCGGAAATCAGGGCACCCTGAAAATTTTCCGGCCAAATTTTTTCCGTCGCCCCCAGTAAAGTGCCATCCCATACGCCTATGTTCCTATCCCTTCGTTTAAAGGGTCTCAGTATCTGCCCAGTTATTCTTTTTGCTCTGTTTACTGCTATCTTATTTTGTGTTTCAAATTCTGCATCATCAGTCATTACAACTCCTAAATCTTTTGTTTTAGAATTTCTCTGAATTTCCTGTCCGTTTGGGGTATAGTATTCCATGGCTTTTAGGTCCTCCCTTTTTCCGTACCTTAACAGTTGAAATTTTCAGTCTTAAATTTCATATTATTATATATATACAGTGTGTATATATATATATATATATATATATATATATATATATATATTATATATATTGCTACGTATATAAGTGAAGACGAGGTGTTTTATTTTATATAATACTTTCTGTATTTATTTTTAATTATGAATTTATTGGTATTAATTATACCTATCTTTGACCTGATGTCATTTAAACCACATCATATACATTTACCCAAGGTTATGCTTTTCTCTGTCAATTTTGTTTAGGGGGGATAATTATACACCTTTTACAAAAATAGTATATTCAAGACCTTAAAATCAATTACTGTATAATACAAATAACAATTTTGACAGTAATAAAGATTTGTTTATGGAAATGACACTTGAGACATTGATTCTTACTTCAAGGATTTGATATTTAGAATTAACATACGCCAGTCAAAATATGACGGCTAGCCAAATGGAATAAATTACCATGAAAAGAATGACACTTAATCATAAGTCAATTAATTAAAATGCATAAACACTTTACATTTGACTGATAGACAAATTTTTAATCACAAATGGTAGCTGTTTAACTGAATACAGCCGTATTGTAATGTGCCAGATCATTTAAAATGAATTATCACGCACATACTACAATTTTAATTGACTTATCTTTTTAGAACAACGATTGGTTCTCTACCCTTTCAATTATATGGACTGTAACATCAACTACTTCCTTTAAATAAAAGATGTTTGAGACAATTAATCTTTGTCTTGAGAATTCTGAGATTCAATATTAATACAAGACCATGAAATAAAATGGCATAATTTATAAGGTAAGAGAATAAAAATGAATGTATAATTTCAATAATTACAAATCGTCAGATACTTATTTTTCGGATGTAGCCTTTTGTGTATGGGTTTCATTTCCGGTAATTAAGTATGTATACACTTTCTCTTCCTTACTATATATATTCATCGCATAAGAAATTTTTGTGTCTCTCGCGTTTTCTACAATGAATTTTAAGGAGAGACGATTTTACGTCTTACTTAAACTAAGTCCATTTAGTTCCTCCGCCTTTTCTTCCTCCGGAATTGGGGAGGATAGACTCTTCTGTGACTTTTTAACAGAAGCGAATTTTCACTTTTAGCTCAGCGAGGCGTGTACTTTATTCAGAATTAGAACAACGATTTTGGCTTTTAATTACCACACGCTTTATCATGTCTGCACTGTATTTTTATATACTTGAGCAACTTTCGTTAAGAACTAACTTTATGTTCTTAACAAGGGGAATTAATCAAATGTTCCCATTTACATTAACACAGGTTTCGTGAGAATTACCTTTATTCTTTCACAGTCTCAGAGGCACTAATCCTCTGTGTTTTTCAGCCTATAATACCCGCTTTGTCGTGGGTTTCGGCGTAGCTACCAGGGCGCGAGAATTATTTTTATATAATTTTTCTTTTTTAATTAATCTTATTTTACGAATTACTAGCATCTTAGAAGGTGTAATTTGTATATGCCAATTAAACTTGTTAATGAGGTAACAATTTAATTTTAACTGAGTCTTTTCCATTTATTACGTACACGAACGTTACATTTTATAATGCATTCCTTCTTTGTTTCGAGGTGAGACGCGGGCATCCACGTGTCTCAATGGTTACGTTTTGTTTGAAAATGTACTTTCTATATTAATTTATTTTCCCTAGTATCGGGGTATCCTTCATAGGTTATTTTTAACCGAATTATTTAGAATTCAATAGACAATTAAATTCATGTCTTTTTCCTTAATTACATGAGTAGTTCACATGAATTTCCATGTATTTAAGAATTTATATAAACCGTCGTTTATGACCGAACGTCAAATTACGTCCGAACTGTCCCGCGCCATTTTTTTGACGAACAAACGAATTCTTTCTTTGAGTTTCGTTTCATTTTGATTCTGGTTAGATACATACTTATTCATACTTACAGTTATATGAATAATTATACATACAATTCACTCTGCTGCATGATCAATCAATTTGTGGTTTAATTTAACCAGTAATTTTAATTACACTTTATGATTTATTCTCATACATAACAATATATATATATATATATATATATATATATATATATATATATATATATATATATACGAGGACTGATGAAAAAGTTCCGGGACAGATGTATTTATTGCAAAACTAAATGTCACATACCCAATCAAATTTGTCTCCTTCAAAGCAGTCTCCTGATTGTAAACAGTGATTCCAGCGGTCCAGCCATTTATTGAAGCACCTGTTATAATCTTCTTTCGGAATGTCCAGTTCTCGCGTCGCATTTTGTTCGATCTTTGGTACTTCCTGAAATCTTTTTCCATTCAGGGGGTTTTTCAGCTTGCGGAACAGGAAAAAGTCACAGGGTGCCAAATCCGGCGAATACGGTGGTTGGGGAACAAGTGGAATGTAGTACTCCGTTAAGAATTCCCTTATGAAGAGTGCTGTGTGAAAAGGCGCATTGTCGTGATGCAGCATCCACGAACCCGACGCCCATTTTGCCGGGCATTTTGCACTCTCCATAAGGGAATTCTTAACGAAGTATAACATTCCACTGGTTCCCCAATCATCGTATTCGCCGGATTTGGCACCCAGTAACTTTTCCCTGTTCCTAAGCTGAAAAACACCCTGAAGGAAAAAAGATTTCAGGAAGTACCAAAGATCGAACAAAATGCGACAAGAGAATTGAAGAACATTCCGAAAAAAGAGTATAACAAGTGCTTCAGTAAATGGCTGGACCACTGCAATCACTGTTTACAATCAGAAGGAGACTACTTTAAAGGAGACAAATTTGATTGGGTGTGACATTTAGTTTTGCAATAAATACATCTTTCACAGAACTTTTTGGTCAGTCCTCGTATATATAATAAAGAAATTTTGTATAGAAATAGAAAGCATAAATATCCACTAGATAAAGTTTACTATAAATAAGGGCACCTACCGTACATTTTAAATGCAGCTTCACAATTTTGACCCACTTACACTGGCTTTGAACGTGACGCTCCATATTTTGATGGTACAACCAAAGGGAAGACACTGAGGTCGGGGGTTCGAATCTTGATGATAGTAATTATTCACGAGGTCCAGAAACTAGTATACAGCGTTCAGGTCAACTAATGTGGCTCTAACTCCCGTACTATTACTAACAGCATCATCGGGATTGAACCCCCCCCCTCTCCCCTGACTTCAATCTCTTCATGAATCTCGATAATGCTGGTAAATAATAATATGGAGGGAAGTTATAGCAATGAGCCCACATTAGTTGGCCTGAGCTGTGCCAACTCTTGGCGTTATTATTATATTGAAATAAATTACTTCGTTAACTTAAAAAACTTCTTTTTTTTTTTAATTTTTACCATAAAGATTTTGTCATTTTTTTTTATTTTTGAGAAAAATTCTTTACTACTAATATTTAATAGGAGTAACTAAAAAAATATAGTAAGTGCCATTTTAACTAAAATTCTGGTAATAATAGCCAAAGTTTGTTTCATATTACCAACCATATTTTCAGTGTAAGTCTGGGTTGGCACCTTAATTCAGGTGTTGATCCTTTGTGTGTGTGTGTGTGTGTGTGTGTGTGTGTGTGTGTGTGTGTGTGTTTTCGAGTTCAAGCGTTGGGCAAACTCCAACTCCAGTTGGTTACAAAAGTCAATATACACTGGACCTCACCTATCTTACGGCTGAATGTATTCCGATTTTTATAGCTGATAGTACAATTGTATCTTGCATGGTTTCTTGTTAAGGAGAGGTTTCCAGACTCATTGCTCACCTCTCTTCTTTATGTGTTCTCGAACATAATGCAGGAAGCGACATATCCCTCAACGAAACGACATATCCCTCAACAAAGCGATATAACCAACAGCCTATTTACTGTAACACCAACCGCAAAACAGTAACCAACTGTATATATAATCACTGCCGTCTGGTGCGGAAAGCAAACAAGCAAAACTAAATAAATATATTACATAATAAAAAAAAGAAATAAAAATTCTCCTTTTGTTAGTCCAGCTTCATGACATTTGCAATTAGGGACATTTTTTTAATGTTTTAATTACATTATGCTGTGATCTAATTGGAATGACAATGATTCATTAATTGAAAGAACTCGCCATTTAGTATTTTGAAGCTTCACATAAAATAATATCGCTCATACCTTTAGAATGAAGTTACGCTTTAATTAATTGCAACCTGTCTCAATTTTTCATCGTATTTCATTTTTGGATATATGTAATTTAATTTGTTCGTTCTCCCTCCTCATCTTGCGCGGAATGTTCTCCTATATAAGCGTCGTTCTTTACGTTAATTATACTGCGTGTTCTTTGCAGTTGAAATGTGTATATATTAGGGTGACACTTATTTTCGAAGGTTTGAATTTTTATCGGGACGGGCGCGTTTCTGGTTCCATTTTATCAAAAAATATCGTGTGTAAAATATTTTTGAAATAAAACAATATTTAGAACTGCCTCAATACGGTCAAAGTTTGTATATTTTCTCGAAAAGTAGAAATTTTAGATCATGATGTTCTATGCCTCTAGCAAATAAAATATCACTTCTAGTTTGTTCAAGCTACTAATCTTGACCTAAAACATATAACTGGACTTCATACTTTCAACTCTAGGTCCCCCTCAACTCGAGTATTAGCCCCTCAAGGGGGGGGGGTATCATGGGTGCCCATCTCCCTCTCATTGTTGCCTACTTTGCAGAGGTCACGGTGGACTTGCGGGCGGTTGGGAAGTCACAGCGGTGCTTCTCGACCACTTGTAAGAGGAACTGCCTTTGGTCTTCACTCTTGGTAAGGGCCAGGTTGAAAGACTGCATCAACGCCACCCCGCGCTCCGCGAAGTCATTGACAACTTGAAGGGCCTGGACTCGGCGGGATGCGGCGATGAAGGCTGGGTCCGTCCGCCACTCCTCCGGATCCTTGAGCAGGAAGGCGGGGCTGATGTCCAGAACCTTGAAGAACTCCTTTGATGTAGTCGTTGTGAACTTGGCCAATGTATTGTTGGCGATTGAGGCGGTGGACAGGTCCACATTGATACGCCGCGGGGGATCCTCCGATCCTTCCTCTTCTTCCTCGCTTTAATCATCTCCCGCTTTGTCGCCAAGTCGATACCCTCGTCGAAGATGGCCAGGGTGACGAGGCGCTCGCTCAAGTACCATAGGTGCCTGGCGAAGACTGTCGCCGTCGCCTTGGCCACCGCTGAGTCCGGATAATAGACGAGGGCCTTGAGCAGCGCGAGGTCCGCGGCTGGGGCCGTTGCCGGGAGCGGCGCTTTGTACCAGGCCGTCACGTAGATGGACACGGCGAAGATGGTGAATCGCCGGATTCCAGCCGCTTCGCCTGACGACATCTGAAACTGTTCCCGGAACAGGAACAGTTTGATGGCATAGATGACTTTTGCCATCCAGCGCGCGCGATGGAAGGCGCCGGGACGAGCGAACCGGGCACCCCGCTTGTTCGGACCGCCCAGCACAATTACAGAGAGCTCCAGAAGTTCCCTGTAGTCATCACGTGGATGTTGACCGTCGAGGAGGCGGCTGAATTCGATCAGCAGGTCGTCGCGGGCGTCCTTCAGGTGCTGCGGCATGGTTCCATCCTCGAAGGGCTTCGCTTTGGTTTGATCGATGAAGTCCCACTGGGCGGCGAATCGTTTGAACAGGAGGATGTCAGGACCAGTAGAGGGACCGAGGCACGCCGTGAATGCCTTCTCGCACACCAGTTCGTGGATGTGGTGGCGGCAAGCCAAATGAAGCACTGTCTTCTCGAGTTTCTGCTCAATGATATAGCAAGCTCCTCCTGAGAGTCCTGTGTTTGAGGCGGTGGTGTCAAAAGAGAGGGCACAGATCCGTCCCTTGATGTCCCAATCCTCGAGGGCAGAGAGGACGGCTTCCGCCATGGCGCGGCCGGTGCCGTCGGGGAGGCTGGGCACAGCCAGAAGCTTGTCGACGTTCTCCCCAGACACCAGAACTGGAAGGCGATCTTCAGCAGGGCCTCCGTCAGCCGCTGTACGATTTTCCTGTCCCAGTGAACGGTCAGCGGCACAGTAGATGGAAGGCTGCCTTCATTTCCGCTGCTGCCATAGCACGGAACTTTGCTCGGTCGCGGCGGGAGGATTCGCGGTTCAAGACCAGCTCCTCAGGGTCGTGGCCCAAGCTCCTCGCAGCCGCCGACAGCAAAAAAAACACCTTCTCGGTCGGTAAGTTTCGTCCGATCCATCGCTGCGGAGAGATCAGGGGTGATCATCTTTTTCGACGCGCGGAATCGCTTGGGTGGTAAAGGGGTCGTAGATGCTTCTGCATTCGACGTGGACGGGCCCGGAGAGAGAGCTCTTCCTCTTCTTCTCGGCGACGACGCCGTGTCGGTGACCGAGTCGGGCTGCTTGCACCTGAGCTGGAGCTCGATGCCAGTTCGACGAGTTCTTCTCGGCTCTCTCTGTTCGCCCTTTCATCATCTTGCCGGCGGCTCCTTTCCGCTTCCTGTCTCCTCGCACGCTCCTCCTCAGTGTGCAGCGTCATGTCACGTGTGGAGGAGATGCGGCCGCGCCGCACCTCGGCCCTTTGGCCCGTCAGGAACTCCCTGTCCTCTTCGATTGTGATCATCGACATCGCCTGTTCGTGTGCGATGTCGAAGAGGCGGTCAAGGGATGAGAGGAACTCGGCCTCGTTCCTGATTTGGGTCACAGTGCGCCGTTTCGAGTTCTTGTTCAGAGCCCGCCACTTCTCGTACATTCGGAGAACCTTGTCCCTTGCGCGTTGGTCTTTCTGCGTAGGAATACGGGACCGCTCCCAGAATTCCTTGACTGCGGTCACTGTCTCAGCGGCTGCTTCCTTGATCGGCTTCTTGACGTCAAGGTGAAGGTGGAAAAAGTACTGAAGCGCCTGCTTTCCCGTAGGCAGCATGCTTCCTGTGATGCTGTGGTCCACGGTCCCCAGGAGATAGACTGCTGTTTTAGATCTTGTTGCCGAAGCCATCACGTCGTTTCAGAACTCACTGAAAAAGAGAATGAAACATGTTAGTGTTGGCAAAACTCGTCCCAACCCATTTTCTACTTAGAATAACATGTTCTTTCGCCTGTATCAATATTTGGATAAACTCGTGTTACACCCTGTATAATACCTCATTTTTAGTCTTCTGTACACCAGTGCGGAAGACTAAACCAACGACTCTGACCGTCCGTCTGTCTGTCTGTTATCATTTTTCAACTCAGAAACTACAGCAGCTATCGAAACGAAAACTGACATGATAACAGAACGCCATGAGTACTTTTCGACAAAAAGTATAAACTTTGACCTCGTTGAGGCAGTTCTAATTATTATTTTATTTCAAACATATTTTACACACAATGTTTTTAGACGGAATGACACCAGAAATGCGCCCGTCCTGATAGAAATTCCCAAAAAATGAAAAACACCCCAAATAAGTGGCACCCTAGTATATATATAATATATATATATATATATATATATATATATATATATATAGTTATTTATATATATATATATATATATATATATATATATATATATTGTCTGTATGTTACGATTTCACAGAAACAGCTAATAAATACACTGGATATGTGTTACAGTTTGCAGAGAAATCATAACGGTTTTGGGCGGACCCGTAACATTCTTTTTCTCTTTCGTTTATTAATCTCCTTACTTCATTTTCAGTGCTCTCCCGCTTTATAAATTGACATTCTTCTTTTCGCTCTCTTTATAGCGCTTGATGAAGACTTTAGTATGGGTCGAAAGCTTGTGGTTCTAATGCATCCATTCCTTATTGTGGCTTTATTCTTTTAATTCATCTTTTGAATGAAAATATTCACTTAACATTCTTATTGTGGCTCGCGTTCTTTTACTTCATGGGGATTATCTCTTCCCAAAATTCGGTGTCGGCAAGCTTTGTCGACAAGCAAGTGTCCTTTTTGGTTCGATTTGTAACAGTTGGTGGTCTTCCTGGTCGCCGAGAAGCCTGTTTTGATTGCCATTACGAAATCTTGCAATAATATTATGACCCGAACCATAAGGAAGTCCGACATTTTGCGCGATCTGCCTTTCACTGCGACCACAGTCCAACTGTACAATCACTCGATTACGAGTAAAAGGTGATACATCGCCAGTATCAACACTACTTGTTCAACACTTATTCAGATCTACAAGCAAAAACTTTCTACCTCTCATTCTGAACCGAAATATCTCTCTCTCTCACACACACAACACACACACACACACATATATATATATACATATATATATATATATATATATATATATGAAATTTCGACTTATGTTTTGTTCCCAGGTGTGCCTTCGTTTTTATTCATGATGTTTCTATTTTGTGCAGGATGTATTGCTTCAACTGAGGTTACTTCTGCACCTCCCTCTAGTGAGTTCACCTCGGTATCCTGAGTCCCGTTTTCATTTGTGCCGGCGTTCTCTGTCGTTTCCTTCCTTTGTGTTGGAGACCTTGTTCCAATCGTTTCTTCGACTTCAACATTCTACAGTACATTCCAGTTTGTACGACTTCTCTGTGGATTTTCATGCGCTTGACACACACAAAGCCATAAAATCCAACGATTTTGTTATTTATTCTGTTCATCATTTTCTTGTCCCTTTTTTCCTAAATTTATGTATTCCTAATGTTTAAATGTATTTCAAACAATGCGTTTGAGGCCACTGGTTTAGTCCGCTTCATTTTCGCAGACGCGGAGTTGGTACGCGATGCATTTCATTAAACATAATCCATCTCTATTCATCTTTCTGGATTTACAGCAACTTACACATTTTTTTTTTGTCCTAGTTTTGATTTACTTTTTTCCTCTTTCCTTTCCGTTTTTCTAGTTTCATTCGCGAAATTTGATCTGACTCAGTTTCATTACCTTTTACCTCTTACGTGTAGCGGAACTTCACTGAACCTCCGTTATTCCTTTCGGATTATTTTCAATTCATTATTTTTATTTGTGTACGCTTTATGACACTAGCCTTCATTTAATAAATTATTTTCACATATTCACTGATAATTTATATACATACTCGTACAGATAGAATTAACTGCTGAATTGATAATCACAAAGCGCATGTAGAACCATATGTGTGTGTGTGTGTGTGTGTGTGTGTGTGTGTGTGTGTGTGTGTGTGTGTATCATTAGGATGGCTATACGTCAGACGGGGAATTAATAGGTTTAAATTTGACGAGCAATAAAATAAGCTATTTTGCAGTATTTTGTTTTTTTCAGCAATTCTTTTGTTATTAGGTTGTTTTTGTAGGTTTCAATTTGAAGAATATGAAATTTCGAAGAGCAGAATTTAACAAATGAGTTTTTTCAGTAACGTTTCTCAGAGAAATATGTATTACTAAATCTTTTATGGAAAACGAATGTGTTTTTATATAAGTATTATACCCATAGTCAGGTCAGCGTACGTAGCTCAGCGGGTAACACCGCCGTTTCCCTATAAGCGACGTGAAGACATTGAGGTCGGCGGTTCAAACCCCGATGATGCTGGTAATAATAATATAGGAAGTGAATGCAATGGGCCGCGTTAGCTAGCCTCAGCACTAGGCCAGTTTCTGATCCTCCTGACTGATTATTACACCCAAAGTCTACCTATATTTAGTTAGAGGCAGACCAAGCTTGTACAAAATGTTATAGTCTTTTTGTAAAATTGAGAAAAAGACAGTCAATCGATAAATTTACACAAATTCCATAGCCATCAAAATACTGAGCTTCACATTCAAAGCCAGTGAGTCAAAAGTTGTGAAACTGCCTTCAAAACCTCATTGTCGTTCATGAACTGGCTTCAAAATTTCAATCTCAATCATTTGTATAAAATTATTTACATGTTATAAAGCGAGTGTGGACCGACTAAATATGTTTAGGCTTTGTTATAACAACCCATAAACCATGCATTAATGTTCTACGTAATAAAGTTATCATTATTAATACTATAAACACCCAGGAATGTCTGTCAGTCTGTCACGCTCGAAAAGAGAAGAAGATTCTTGATATGTATGGGCGATATTTGTATTTTAATGCATTAGAAAAAGGCGTAATGAATTCTACTTTTAATTATAATTTTAAAAAGTGTAAAAAATATTTGCTTTTGCGTTCAGCTTTGAGCAGAAATTTAATCTGCGGCTAAGTTAAAAAATTTACCAAATGAGTTCTTTTTTATGTACTTTCATACTGGTGCTGCAACCATTACAGACTAAATATTTTTACGGCTTTCAAAAAGTCTTCGAGTTGTCAATTTTCTTTTATATCAGAAATTCATTTAGCCCACGATGAACGAGGATCATGCTGAAAGAAAACGACGACGTTTAGCAACAGAAAGAAAACAACGATGGAGAGAGCGTCAAACACAAGAACAAACTCAATCTCGACGTTCTTCTGATGCTCACTCATGTTCGGATTATAGCATGCAAATAATTTCATACGAAAGATTTTTGATCGGAATATTTTAAGCCAGTGAAAGCCTAATATTTACTTTAAGTTCACGAGGCACTTAGATTTTAAATGCAACTTCACAAATTTTAACTCGCTGATTTTGGCTGTGAAACTAAAAAATTTTGTCTTCGTTATTTTGTAAATTTATTGACCGACTTGCTTTTTCTCGATTTAAAAAATGTGTATGAAATTTTGTACAAGCGTCGTCTGATTTGATATACGTTGGTAGCCTTTGGATGTACCCTCGATTGGACAAAGGGAGTTAAATACTGTAGATCAACCAACCAACTTGACTTATCTATACTATAAAAAGACAGTTCTGTCTGTCTGTAGACACCATGTATTTACTATTAAACGATTCTGAACAGAAATAAATGTGCTTTGCTTTGTTTCAACTTTTTACTGTATCGCGTTAAGATTTTCATTGCTGCATTCTTTTCTATAGTTTTATTGACCAAATAATTGAACCTTCAGTAATTGGGGGGGGGGGGGAGGGGGTTCAACTATTGAAAAGAACCAGCAATGAAAAGCTTGCGCTTCACATCCAACCCATTGTATCAAGATTTGTGAAGCTTAAGATTTTTATGGCTGCATTCTTTTCTATAGTTTTATTGACTGAATAATTGACTCCCCGGTAACTGGGAGGGGCTTGCGGCTCCCCAATTACTGAGGCCAAAGGCCCCAGCACCACGGGCGTAGCTAAATGGGCCCGTAGGGCGCACTTTAGCTAGTTATTATAACTTATATTTTCCATAAAATAAGTTCCAACTAGGGATGGAAAATAACCGAAAAGTGTAAAACCGGTTTTCACCGTCGCTATATTCTTAAAGCCGGTTTTTACCGGGTTTCACCGATGGGATTCTGTATGCCTTTTAGGGAGGTAAATGATCAAAATATTAAACAGAAATAAGGTTTTAATTGATTCAATCAAGTATGTGTAACATTTGAATTAAAAAGTTTATTATCGAACTTGATTTTTGAAATAACACTTGAGCAGTGTTGGGCACTAAAGCGTTAATCCGATAACAGTTAATTAACGAAGTTAATTTTTTTTAACGGACTATTAACGGAAGTTAATTTCCATTTATCGTTATCGGACCAGTTAACTTCCGATAACTCGATATTTAGTCTGTTAAAGTCCGTTAACACGTTAACTGCGAGGAGTCATTCACGGAAGATCACCGCTCCGCGAATAAATTCAAACCTCCATAACTTCAGTCTGCTTCCAGATCTCGCAAGGGGAGGTTGTGCGCTTTTTATTGAAGGTAAGAAGGTTCTTTTAACGTTAGTAAAAGTCCTATAATATTATATAATATTAATACGTATGGAGATACGTATGGTAAAATGTACGGTTGAGAAAAATTAATTTATAGTAATGACTAATGAATAAGTATTTTTACACTGCGTTAGTAAATCTCTAAAAAAGTATATATAGTATGTAAAATTTGAATAATAGTTTTTATTCACTGATTGTAATATTGTCGTCGAATTAAATAACAATTGCGTATATTACATAGACAAAATATTTTATAGACAAAATAATTCATGGACAAAGTATTTTTATTTTATAGACTAAATAATTCATAGATAAAATATTTTATAGATAAAATAATTACATAGAGAAAAATTAGTTCTTTGAAAATTCACAGAAAAAGGTTAAGTAAAATAAAATATTTTATATAACGTAATATTATATATTATATATTATAATATTATTATAATTAATAATTTTGAATTAATACAGTTAAATACCTATTTATTGTTGGATTTTGCATAAATAAACATTTTCTATGGGTTTTAAAGCTTTTTCCTTGATTTTTATAAATGTTAGTAAAGAAATAGTTATCGTTAACGGATTATCGTTAACTTCCGTTAACTTTGTAGTAAAATTATCGGATTATCGTTATCGGAGTTAAAAATTGGGGTTAACGGATTATCGTTATCGAAGTTAACTTTTTGGTTAACGCTGCCCACCACTGCACTTGAGAAAACAAAGAGCATTAAGTGTCTGATCTGACATTCTTGATCGAATCTTTGTGGCGAATAAACCAGCAGCTGAAAACACACTCTCGGACTCTACGCTGGTGGCTTTTATTGTAAGCAACGCCTCATACATTCGATCCAAATTTTCGCTTCTATTCAAAGTAGCTTCAAAATATTTGAATTCATTGTTCACGTCAAAGGTCTCAGAAGAATCTTTCTTGGGTTTTATTTACAGTTTGTTCATCTCACACACGTACTCGTTCATAAGTTGATCGTCATCATTTACTTCACGACCTGAGCTGCATTGTGAATCTTCGAGTTTCGAAGCAATTGATTGGACTTGGTCGTCTGTTTCTGAAATCTGGCAAGCTTCTGGAAAAAGCCTCTTAAAATGTATGATCCACATACTTCTTAAGTGCTTGACTTGAAGGAAAGAGGAACGGTGCTGATGATTCATTTTTCAAGACCTTGGGATTGTGGAGAAAACTCAGCAAGGCATCAGCTTCTTTTTGTCTTCTTTTTGTCTTCTCGATGAGTAGCGATCAGTGAGACACTGACGTAGCTCAAAAGCTAAAGGATTGTTTTGCTTTCAAATTTATCCAAAATGAACTTCATGGAAGATTCAGCTTTGAGCAAATTTGCATCTTCGGAACAGAGTCCCTTCAAACAATTTCCAGTGGACGAAGTGTGTCAAAGAGGCTCTTTAGAGCATTCCATTCTTCATCTGAAATCGTCTCTGTTGAGCGTATCACTCTGAGAGCCTTTGGAATGCAATTTTTGAGTTTCAAAAATCTTTCTATCATGGCCAAAAGACTGTTCCACCTCGTTCTACAGTCAAGGATAAGCTTCATTTACTTTCCATTAAATTCATCTTTGACAAAATCCTGCAATCTCTCATTTTTTAAAAGAGACTTTCGAAATATGCGGCAGGTTTTTCTCACCTTATTTATTACTTTTAAGTAATCTTCTCGAAGTTTTGGAAGAACAATTACGTCATCTATGTCGGACTCAAAAATTGTATCAGTGCATAAAATTTCACACCCATCTTCGCTTAACTCACGTGCAGAGTGTTCATCTTCTGCGATGGCTTCATCTTCGGGGGTAGGGTCACTTTCCCTTCAACTGAATTTTCAGCAGTTTTTGAATACAAGATATCCGAAACCGCGAGATGTATAGCATGTGCAATGCATTGCTGGTGATCAGGTACTATTTCTCTTCCAAATTTGACCATTACTGAGGCACCGTCGGTGGTGCAACCCACGATATGCTTATCTAGGTCCAAGCCAAAGTCTTCCAATCTTTTCTTAACGATTGCAATAATTTTGGTGCTATCGAGAGAACCATTTATTTTCATGAGACCAAGAGACCAATGTTGATTTTCATCATGAACATTAATATTAATATATCTTTGGTTTTTGCAAAGATGTAGGGGCCTATACTCATCCATAATTAATGAATAGCGGATTCCTTGTCTCACCTGATTCTTGAAGTAGTTGACCAATTCATGTTTCTTTTTCTCATTTTAAAAACTAAGCACCATTTTTCTGACACCATTATGGGAAGTTGGATGAGGCTTGTCGTATTTTATCTTTCTTATGGTTTCTTGAATGAATTCACTTTTAGCAATTGATTGGAAACTCAGTCCATCTACACACGCAAGTTTCGAAATTTCCTCTTCTATGGACTTCTTTGCACAAACTCTTCCACTGTTCTTTGTTTCTTCAATGGCTGATTAATCTGGTCGATGTTTATGCATGAATATTTTTCATGTGGGATGATAAACTTGAAGTAGAACCTCCACAACACTTTAAAACTTTGTGACATGTCATACACTCTGCTTCTTCTTTATTCTTACGAGTGAAATGATACCAAGCATTTGATTTCTTTGACATGATGGAGTATTAAATCTTAGAATCTTAACTGATCAATGTGCAATCATCCACATAACATTCAAGACTGAAGCATCAATTATTTACACTTATAAACAAACAAAAAACGATACGAAACGATGAAAAACGTAATTACTATGTTTTTAAACGTTTGGAAACGTTTGTTTCATAGAAAATGGACCAAAGTGATCGGAGACTCGCGCAAAAATGTGAAAACCGGTTCTTATCGTCGGTTTCGGTGATGATTAAAAATTTTCATCACCGGTTAAAAACTGGTTTTTTAAAACCGGGTTCTATCTCTAGTTCCAACCATGCTTCATTTACTTTTATACTCAGAACAATTACCAATATTATTTTAATTAAATTTTACAAACAGAGCCTTCGGCTCCCTGCCCTACGGGCGGGGCTTGTGCTTCACAAACTCGCCTACGGCGAGGGCACGTTAGGGATACCCCTTTGAGGGAAGATCATTCTCCCTCTCCCCCCAAAACCCCCTCACCCCTCTTTATGTAACTTGGGTGGGATAACCCCCACCCCCTTGCTGCATACCCCTCATTACTCCCACCCCTCCCCCATTTTTTGAGGAAAAATTTCTAAAAAAAACAGGAAATGGAAGAAATTGTATCTTTAATAGTTTAAGGATACAAAATAATGAACATGGTACGGATATGTTCATCGTGTAAGCTAATCTGCATATAATGATCTTGCTTGTTTTTCAAATATTTTTCACATATTCAAATATTTTTCAAATATTTCAGGTCTATAATTTGCTACTTTTCTGATTCTAAATTATTTCCTGAATGTCGTTTATCATACTTGCGCGACTTATACACAGTGGTGGGCACGCGCAACAATTTTTGTAGCGCCGCAACCGCAACCGCAACTCTGCTGAAATAGTTGCGCCGCACGCGCAAGCGCAACCCTTTTCAAAAAGTTGCGCCGCAAGCGCAAGCGCAACCAAAAATGTTGCGCCGCAAGTTGCGCCGCAACTTTTTGCGGCGCTACTGCCCACCTTTGCATTTAACGTATATCTGCAGTGGTGGGCACGCGCAACAATTTTTGTAGCGCCGCAACCGCAACCGCAACTCTGCTGAAATAATTGCGCCGCACGCGCAAGCGCAACCCTTTTCAAAAAGTTGCGCCGCAAGCGCAAGCGCAACCAAAAATGTTGCGCCGCAACTTTTTGCGGCGCAACTGCCCACCTTTGCTTATACATCATATAGTGCTTCACAATGACAAAGACTTCCTGTAGAAAGAACAACAGATAGTCTGTAGCCCATGGACTGCCTACCGTGTTATTTGATTTCACATAAAATTGTAAATATTATCGTACATTGTTCTGAGGTTTCAACGGCGAGTCGGAATTCTGGAGGATTTGGTCAAACAATTTCTTTCATTCACACACACACACACACACACACACGTGCGCATCTCCGCATAAGCAAGGTAACGACTGCTTTAAATCAATATATCTAAAAAATTAATTAACCAACTTATAAACTTATAATGTTTAAGTTTTTGTATAGTACGTTAATAATTTACTGGTCTACTTATTTCCATGATTTATACAAAGCCAACCACCATTCCAACTCTGAGTAAACAGCGTGGCTGAAGGGAGAATAAGACATGGTTTACTCTCACTCACCGTCATTCCCATTCCATTCCGCGCCCAAGAATAGGAAAGCGAGAAAGTGAGAATCTCAAACGAGGCATTTTCAAATCGATCTATTCCCAATTCATGTCATTATCATTCTCATCCACGGTTTCCCACTTTGATCCATGTTAGGTTACGATTGGTTAGGTTAGGTTATAATTGGCTAGGATACGAGAAGTTAGGTTATGAATGATTAAAATAAGTTAAGTTAGGAAATATTAAACATTCTCATTCAGCTCCTTTTGCCGCGAGTGGGAATGTAGTGGCATTGTTTCCCAAATCAAAAAACGATTTTCTCAAATGTGAATTTTTCACTTTTGTACATTCTCACTTGTAGACCACGAAAGAAAATGGGAATTTCACTTCTATTATTTAAGAAATAAACTGAATCTCATTAACTTTGCCTAAAAAGCTTCCATGCTTTCAACGACATATTCAGATTAGAATACTGTGAATATACTAATGCCATATCAGATATTTAAAGTGTACATAAAAGTATTGAAAAGTATCGTAATACCCTATGTCACCTCCATTCTTTTTATGATTTTTTTTATTTGTTTTGTTTCGGACGCAACTGAGGTCTCGAACGGTGTTTCCTGTTAAATCATTAAACAGTGAGGTACTCGCTATCTAGCATAACCTTAACCTAACTAACCTAACCTAATCGGTACCAACATACCTTTTTTTTTCAAAAGTAAAAACGTTTCTAGGTTTTGTATATTATTGTTTTAATGTTTCAGGTACCAGAAGTGTTACCTCATAAAAAAAATTATCGCACTACGTCTGTGAATTATAACATACTCGACCTTACTTATGCCCAGTTGCTTACGCGCACACACACACACACACACACACACACACACACACACGCGCGCACACACACACATACACACACACACACACACGGTATCCTATAAAATTATGAAATTAAAAAAACAGCTTCAGGGAGTATCTCCCATTTTTTTGTAAATTTTTAAAAAGTACGACATTTTAATTTACTTTACAATGTAAAATGGAATGTTGTTTTCAAATTTGCTATTAGTTTTTCGGTTTTTCCAGTTCGAAATTCGTGAAATTAAATATACAGTCGAATAAACGCGAGCTCAACCAACCTAGCATGAAGGGATATTTTGTCATGGTTTCGAAGTGAAGCTAGTTTTTGCAATCTAAAATTCATCGTAAAACTCGATTTATTGTTTTCAAAATGTTCACTAAAATTAGTAATAATAACATTTATATTTTAGTTATACCTATAAATATAACTCTTAAGAGGATCTATGATTACGTTCCAGAAGGGGGTTTTTCGGGGGGGGGGGATTACATTTTGTTCAGAAACATCTCCCTACTTTTATTTAAAAAAAGTTTGCAAGTTATTCAAATATGGAACAAAAATAGGAAGTGTAATGCTCTCCAAACTGACATATGAACTATTCCTAATGTCCTTTTGTTCTTGGAGGCCTCCATGCGACATCGTCATCCTCGATAATAACAAGAATGTTTGCGGTTGTTTGATCTTCGTCACATCTAAGGTCATATGACGGAAAGAACCTACAGCAGCTGTACGAAGAATCCAGACTCCTGCCTCACTAAGGAAGTCCGAACCTAAAGTCCGAACACAGAAGCCTTATATTAACAGCCCGGCGCACTACCATTAGGATAACATGGTGTGGACGAAAGAGAGGGGTTATCATCGAAAACAGGGATAAATTCAGGTCTATAATTTTGAAGAAATTAATAAAACTAAACTATAGAGAGTAACCAAAAGCATTTGTAAACATGACTTGTGGCCATCAAAGTCTACTAAAACTTTTTCTCCATCCCCTGTCATCAATATGACGTAAAAGCTGTGATCACCTCCCAAACAAACAAACAACACACACACACACACACACACACACACACACACACACACACGTTTGTTTTCCTATATTAGAGAGTTACCTGTCACACACCATTGTTGTGGGGAACCTAATCCATTATTAAAACGTTCCATTATTTTACATAATTTCGCCAAACCACCAAACCCTAACTTGTAATGTGTTGAATTTTAATATGAAATTTAATAATGGTTATTACTCAACTTATTTCAAATGGAACGAAATTATTAAATGTAGCATTGCTGCCAAGGGAAAGATTGACCAGTCAGAGAGACGGACTCGGAGGCAGTCTTGCAGTCTTGGGGCTAAGACAGACTTCACTCCTCCAGTGGTTTTTTTAACCCTTTAACGGCGGAATTGTTTGTAGGGTTAAGTTATGAATGCGTGTATTTGAAAGGTTACCAATATGTAGCGGTCATCCTTTTAGGGTTAAGAGTGAGTGTGTGTCGTCTTAGAACATAGTTCTGTGGATAAAAATTGCTGACAATTTAGTTTTAAGTGCGTCTCCCTACGATATACTATAAAAACGTGTGTTCACGTTCGTCTCCCTCCCTCCCCCGTCAATATTCATGTTTAATTAAATGAACCCGTCAAACAGTCAAACCGTTGTCGCTGCAAAATTCCTCTCCATTCAAAAATGTCCAACATTGTATGCCCAATGTTTCTTTCAAATCAGTTTCCGGCCACTGATACCAAATGCTGTTAAATAGAATGAAGAAATAAGTGTAAAATGGTAAAAAAAAGTACAAATTAAGTGAAATAACTAAACTAAATAAATTAAATAACGACAAACTTAAGCTAACCCAACATCAACCTACCCTTACCTAATCTAACAAAATCAAAGTTACTCGACTAGTAGGGGTACCCCCACTAGAGAGTTTAAACTACAGGTTGGGCAAAAAGTCTAATATTTTTACATTAGAGGGGGTGCCCAGACTTTTTGCTCACCCTGTAGTGGGGGTGGGTGTATAATTACTCCACTAGTTATTCAGTACCCGATAAGTCTGGTGTTCGTTCTGATCTTTTAAGCCATACGTATAGTAAAACTAACCTACACACACATACACACATACACACACACACACACACACACACACACACAATTCATTTTTTTGTCCCTCATCCGTTAGTTTTGGATCGAGTGTCTTCCAATTTTCTGGGTATACTACACTAGGCCTATAAACCCAACAAAATTAAATCAGATTGATTTTGTTTTTCATTCACTTTCCCCTTCAGACAAATTATGACATAGACTTTCGGGGAAAGAATTCTATAAAGAGGGGTGAAAAACCTCTCTGAAGAGGAGAAAAGATATAAAAAAGTTAAATTACTGAAATTACTGAAAATTACTGGAAATTATCGAAACGTACTCCGCAAATCGGCCAGCTGCATGGTTCAGTAACACTGTTTTCCCTATAAGCGAATTGAAGACTCTGAAGTCGAGGATTCGACTTTTGATTGTACTTGTTAATGATAATTTTTAAGTTAGGGCAATGTGTTACGTTCGTCTAGCTTCAGAGATGTGCCAGTTCCTAGCCCTTCTCACTAATTATACACAGGCCTGCGATGGAAAAACTTTTTTCATAATTTTAGCTGTTTACAATGTATTTTTGTGTGCTGAATTCGAAAAACACAATAAAAATGTCATACGACACAAAGTTATTTCACAAATTCGATTTTTTTGTGAAGCGACTTCGAGAAAATGCCAGATTTCCGGAAATTACTAGAAACTTCTAAGAGACTATAAATACTGGGTTGCCAAGCCGTATGAGTCAGTTGTTACTCAGATTTCATGACGTGCGCACAATGATTCATCCGAAGCGAATTTTTTCAGTGATTTTGAGTTGTTTTTTGTGTTTTATATCAGCGAACTAGCGTGTTTTGATAGTGTTAAGAAAGCCTTATTTAGCCTTTATTAAATTAAATTCAAGACTCTTATTGTGTTCTGGGTACTGTAGTAAGTTGTGAATCATGGCTAGCCGTGGATGTGTCAACAGTCCCGACAGCTTCTGCTACATATGCGGGGAATTTGTGATCAAGAAACATCAAAGAAACGTAACAAATTTTATTAGGCAAGTGTACCATGCCCATGGGCGTCCGGAGGGGGGGGGGCAAGAGGGGGCAGTTGCCCTCCCTTGGAAATTTGTGTTTGCCCACGCAACGACTTCTATAATTCTACTGCAGCTCAGTCAGTGTTTCCACATTCAAGGAAATGTCGTTTACTTTACCTTTACTTTACCGAAGTGCCGTGTCGTTGAACTTAGAAGTGTTAAATAAACTATACTGAAAGATATAGTAATGGAATTATTTGCAAAGATCATTATATTGAGTGTTTTTTATTTTTTTTTCTCGAAAACCTTTTGGTCAATTTCACTGAAACTTACACGATTATAGTTAATCATAGTATCATATAACATAAAAAATGGACTTGACTGGTAGAAAAAAAAATGCACTGCGACCACTACGAGTAAAAACCGTCATCTCCCCTTATCATAGCCTGCTTTCGGTGCTAAATTTATGTGCTTAGTATTACTAAGTACATAAATTTAGCACCGAAAGCAGGCTATGATAAGGGGAGATGACGGTTTTTACTCGTAGTGGTCGCAGTGCATTTTTTTTTTCTACATAATAAAGAACTAATAAGAACTAAGAACTAATAAGTTAGTTTTGCCCCCCCTTGCGAAAAATCCTGCGGACGCCCCTGACCATGCCTACTTTGGAATGAAACTAGGAGACCAAGACAAACCATGGGCACCACACAAAGTTTGTTTTATTTGCGTAGAGGATCTAAGGAAATGGTGTAAAGGCAAAAAGAAAGCATTCAGATTTGGTGTGCCAATGGTATGGAGGGAGCCAAAAAATCACTGTGATGACTGCTATTTTTGCTCTTGTGATGTTAAAGGCTATAACTCAAAAAATAAGAAAGCCATATTCTATCCAAATCTTCCATCAGCTTTTCGACCTGTTCCTCATGGGTCAGAAGTTCCAGTTCCGCTTCCACCAGAAACATTGGAAGATTTGCCTAGTAATTCTGGTTCAGATACTGATCATGAAGAATTTCAGTGTGATATAGGAAGTCAAGACCCCCAGTTGTTGCTCATTACACTTAAGGAACATCAGCATGCTCAGAAGATCTGCTGAAGTTCGACTTCTGTGGGGCCTCATTATTATGCCTCCATGGCTAAATACACGCTCAATTGGAGCACTAGAGGCAGGCACTGTTAAAACAGTCATGGCAATATTGGCCAGTGATGGGAATTTATCCCTTTTCTGTGCCAAAACTTTATTGGAGAGCAGTTGTCTAAAATATGAGATTCATCGATCTCTAAGAGGTACCGCCGCAACTGTTCCCTGCGGTTCAAAATCTTCCCAGTTTCAACGTTCTTCTGCTTGGACCGATAGCTTTGATATTTTGCCATTAGTCTCGGAACTTTGGTTTGACTCTGTTTTACAAACTTTCATAAACATTCTGAATTGTGTCTGTTCAACCAAGCCACCATCATGAGTATGCCAATAACATGTATTTTTCATTACGGTCTCGAGAGGTCTCGAAAGGTCTCGGGGAGAAAAACCGAGACCGCGTCTGTCGAGACCGAGATCGAGACCGAAATCTAAATAGCGGAGACCGAGATCGAGATCGAGATCTGCAAATTGGGTCTCGAGATCGGTCTCGAGACCTACATCACTGGTGTAAGCATGGTATAAGTTTTCAGTGGGTTTTTTTTCATTGCTATTTCTAATTTTTCTACTTCTTTCTTGGGGTTAGCCTAGAGTGAATCTTATGGTCTTTGTAACTCTGTAACTCTGTAACTCTTCTTTTATGGTAGAAACGTAGTACACTAATGATTCTGAAGTTACAGAAATATAACGCGTATGTGGCTAATATGTCGCTAATCCCTACTTTCATTGCGGGAATAAAAGCAAAGGAGCTTTCAGAGTATTTAATTCACCTTTGAAGATTTTCTCTTTGCACCGTTCAATGTTCTTTTATTTCATTTACTTCCAAAGCAAATCTGAGAAACTACACTTAAACTTATACTCGTACGTGTTAGTATCACTTACAGTAATCTCTCTATCTCTCTATCTATCTATTAATCTATATAGGATAAAAAAGGATGATCAACGCCCTGGTCAATATTATATATATAGAGGGAGAGTTACGAGGAGTTACAAGAAAAAGAAGTACCTCAAAAGGCCTTGCAGCCCATACCGAAAGAGAGAGAGAGAGAGAGAGAGAGAGAGAGAGTTACAAAAATGGCTTTTTATTGGCCTTCAAAAGAATAATCAATAGACAATTTATTTATATGTAAAATAAATGCATAGTTTCAATAAGTTATTTGTTATACCTCTTGCAAAAGCAAACCAATATTCTGTATTTATAATTTTAAAAATATATAAAAATATAATTTCTTTTAATTAAACTTGGACCTGAAACTACAAAAGAGGATCAGTAACTATTTTCACTTTTTAAAATTCTAAAATAAAAAATATTATTAAATATATAACCAATAAAATACTCG
The DNA here is from genome assembly GCA_023014485.1 of Bathynomus jamesi. NCBI lineage: Eukaryota > Metazoa > Arthropoda > Malacostraca > Isopoda > Cirolanidae > Bathynomus > Bathynomus jamesi. Next base: position 76,768 of record JAJOZX010004580.1, on the reverse strand, counting down.
CTAAATTTTATATAAAGATAAACAAAAATATCCGCCATGTGTAAAAATTATAAAAATGATTTTATGCAAATTGATGTTATGTTTAAGCCATACTGTATCCTTGTAACTTCAAGATTGTATCATGATTTGTATTGGTCACCATTTTTCTATTTTTCTATTACTATTTCTATTATCTTTTTATTATTTCAAAGATTATTTCAGATAGAGTTAACTAAATGCAACATTATTTTATTTTCCACAAATTCTATTTGTATTTGATATTTTCCTACGTAAAAATAGGACTGAATCTCAAAGATTTTTGCCTGAAAAGCTGTCATACTTCCCAACGGCATATTCAGATAAGAATACTGTAATTAAAGTATTACTATTAAATTATTATTATTATTATTATTATTATTATTATTATCATTTAATTTTCTCTGCGGTCTTCTTAGGTGTTTGTCGGGTAATAGCGTTTGTGATAATTTTTAACTTATGAGCCGTATTGGTAAAGATTAGGTTAGGTTAGGTTAGTTGAACTTTCAGATAGATTTATAGAACCTTAAGAGACTTAACGCAGTTGACAAGTACAGTTTGGCCCAAACGAAAGGTTAGGGGGAAAAAAAAAAACCATTTTGGTGTAAACGTTGAAGCACCTTTTCTGTACAGTGACTCTCCCAAAGTCCGCTACCCACATTTTTCCCCGGAATGTTTTCGTAATGTGGTCAACATTATTTTAACGAAATAGACTTAAAAATCACCATTTTTAATCTGCCGAATGAAAACTAAATTTACGCTTTAAATAAAAAATGTAAAAAGTTTGATATTAATTCTTTCGAAATATCAAACCTTCAAACCTTTCCTATATTTTGAAGTACTGTAAATCCTTTTACCAGTGTATGGATTTATTCCTGGAGGTCCGAGTAAAATCCGTCGGCGAATCGAATTGGAAGGCAGTCCATCTATTGGTGACCTTTGCTCTATAGAGAATATGTAATATTTCCAACTTGTATTTCACATTTTCAATAGTTAAGAGCAATCAAGAAGAGGAAAATAGGCCATAGTCAAAATTTCGTGTTAAAATAGCTATTGATAGGTAATTAATGTTATAAATTAAACTAAAAAATTACCATTAATTACACTAGGCAACAAATTTCAACTTTTTTTTTGTTACAGACACGTGAACTACTGATTTCTACTAAAGCGGTGATGCTGATTTCAGATCTGATATCAAAATTTCTCTATCACGTCCAGATTTTGTGTAACCGAAAACCCCTATTTTTCATTTTTTTTCTCACCCGCTTCTATTACGAAAGCCGTCTAAGCTACTTTTCCGGCCATGTTTTATGTTAAGCATACTTAAATAATTAGTGAACAGGGATGTCTTTCCTCCTTTATTCTGGCTTAAGACAGACAGCGGAATTCCGCTGGCGGAGTTACCACCCCTGCGCCCAACCATCCACCCAAAGCGCGTTAGTATTTTGTTGTTACTACTGAAAGGCAAATTCCTGTTCTTAAGTGAAACTTTGGTGTGTCCTCTTCCTTTGTCGCTTGTAGGATGACGAGCTCTCCTTCTGCAGGAATCAACAATAATCTCCCATCATATTTGGGTTGAAATTACCTTGGTATCTGTTTTCCATAACTGAGATCTGTTGGTGGAAGTGCTCACCATGCTCGTCACTTACAGCCCCAAGGTTGGCCGGGAAGAAGTCAAGATGAGAATGTAAAAATGAATTTTCAAAGACATTCTGCATCCCATTATTTCATAAGATTTAAGCATGTTTTCTACGAGTTTACGGTGGTTTTCAGCTTTGTGGTTTCCAAGAAAATTTTTGACAACTTCAACGAAAGATGTCCATGCTCCTAGTTCATTCTCATTTAGGTTAGATGGAAACGATGAGTCGTGGATGACACTGCGGATCTGTGGTCCAGTGAAAACTCCAGCTTCTAGCTTAGCATCTGTCAATATTCCTTTGAATTTATCCTTTAAATATTGGAAACCACTACCTTGATGATCCATACCCTTCACGAAATTTTTCATAAGGCCAAGTTTAATGTGAAGTGGTGGAAGATGTACTTTCTGAGGGTCAATTAGTGCTGGGTGTTTCACATTGTATTTACCAACAACATGTTCAGTTCTAGATGGCCAATCATGTTTTTTGTAGTGGTTCTTGTCATCTCTGCTGTTCCATAGACACAAAAAGCACATATGCTTTGTGTAGCCCAACTGTAACCCAAGAAGTAATGATACAACTTTAAGGTCGCCACAAATATTCCATGTGTGGTCCTTATATTTGATGAGTCTTAGCAGCAGTTTCATCGATTCATAAGTCTCATTAAGGCCAGTGGCATGTGCTACAGGTATTGAAGGTTTTTCATTGCCGTTGTGCAGTAATACAGCTTTAAGGCTAGCTTTACTAGAGTCAATGAACAGTCTCCATTCTTTTGGATCATAGCGACAGCCAATCCCTTGCATCAGACCACTGATATCGTGGCAGAAACAAACGTTTTCTTCCTGTAAGTAAAATGATGAAACTGCAAATGGCGATGGCGGAAATGGGAACTTTGGTGTTTGGTTGGAGAAGATTAAATTCTTGAAGTCTTGAACCAAGCAACTCTGCCTTTTCTTTTGGTAATTCCAAATCGCGCACTAAGTCATTTAACTCCGCTTGACTTAACAAATGTGGGGAAATATTTGCATCTGGAACATATATGCCATCTTTCCCTGTTTCTATATAACTAGCAGAATCTTCAGATGAACTGCTGTCTGTTATCGTTGCTGGTGGAACTGGTGGTGGATTTGTTTCATCATGTGGTACTGGTTTCATTGCTGATTCGCAGTTTGGGTACGTGATCTTTGATTTGTTTTTCTTTGTGAAACCAGCAATCTTTGTCAACAAAAATAACAATCATTGAAGTGATTTTTCGGCTCACGCCAAACCATGGGGACTGAGAACGGCATAGCTTTTCTTTTACCATTCATCCAAGCTATTAACATTGCATTGCACTGTGCCGCAAATATGTGGTGCCCAGTCCCTCTGTTGGTCTCCTAACTTAGTCAAATAACACTTGTAGGCAAGTTTAATCTTTGTTGTTATGTTTCTACATTGTGGCTTAGGTGTATATTGTCCACAGACAAAGCAGAAGTTGTCTGGGTGATTTACACAAGCACGTCTATTTGATGCCATTTTGAATTACCATACAATATCTGAAAAAACGTAGAAAGTAATTATTACGATGTGCAAATAAAAAGAAATACACACCGTAGTACAAAACAAATGCTATAAAAACACACAAGTCACCACAACCTGTCACTTGCTCATCAGCAGAGAGCTTCAACAACCGTTTCTGCTTGACTGTCACGTAGCGACTGACCGTTGGCCGTTGCCCGTTACTATGCTCTTGACTCAGTGTTGCCAACTCGGGATAAATTTTATTTATCAAATTGTTCGAATTTGTATATACATAGTTGGCAAAAAAATTGCTTTAACCTTGAAAAGCAAGTTTCATATTATTGGCATTAAGCCGATTAAAACCAAAATCTGGACGTGGTAGAAAATTTTACTAAAAGTGATTTGCATTTTACACAAAATCTAGACGTGATAGAAAAAATCTAATTATAGATTTGAAATCAGCATACCGAAATTAGCTAGGAGCACCTATTTGGTCTTCTGTAACAAAATCTTTGTTGCCTAGTGTTATCATCGAGTTAGAAGTTAGAAGTCTGAGTGTTAGAAGTCTTAGAAAGTTTTCTGCCTCATTCGTGTCCTTTGAAATTGGTGTTTTATTAGATATTTAATTAAATTACATTTGAATGTAATTTTAGAGGTCTTGATAATGTATATTAAAAAGTACTCATAATAAAGTACTTTTACTATTTAACATTAACAGTTAATATGATCTTCAAATAGTACGAGGGTTGTTCAAAAAGTAAGTTTACAATGTGTGTTGAAGAACTGAGGGTTTTTTTTTACAAGGCAAGTAATTATTACAAGTATTTCAACAACTTATTACAACTTTTCTACATAATCAACAACAGATTCAAATTTGTCGTAGCGTGGGACAAACTTTCCGATGCCGTCGGAATGTAAAATGTAGGTCCTTAGTTTTTAACTTTATGTTTTCCAGCCCTAGGAACAATTTGAAAACGATCCTGATGCAGAAGCGGCCGTACGAAACTGCTTAAAAACTAAGGACCCTACATTTTACTCGACCGGCATCGGAAAGCTTGTCCCACGCTACGACAAATGTTTGAATCTATTTGTGTGATTATGTAAAAAAGTTGTAATAAGTTGTTGTTGATATACTTGTAATACTGTAATTACTCGTCTTGGAATAAACTTTTTCGTCAAAACACTTGTAAACTTTCACTTTGAACAACCCTCGTACAAAGGGTTGACAGAAGTAATAAACACCTTTGTTTTTATCTAAAAATTTTACTTCATTATAAAAGTGAATAAATAATAGCAAATCAAAAAATCAATCTATTTAAAATTGTGTTCCTTTCTTCTTATTATTTCCTGATTCAATACACTCATTATTATTTATTGGCTTTTATAATTAAATCAAAACGTTCTGAAAAAAAAAAACTGTCTATTTACTTTTGTCAACCCTTTGTACAGCAAAACTCTGCAGTTTGTTGACAATAGTTTTTCGAAATCACTGATATATATATATATATATATATATATATATATATATATATATATATGTGTGTGTGTGTGTGTGTGTGTGTGTGTGTAAAAATGAACGATGAATAATTCTTATATTCATTTTTTCTTATATTCATTTTTGCATATAAAGTCCAAACTCGCGTAACACTTTAATTGTATGTAAAACGCAAGTTTGGATAAATTTTTTATTTTCTTTCTATTTTATTTTTGCTAAATAATTAATGAATTATTTCCTTTTTTAAATTACTTAATCATTCTTTTAGATTTAACTTAATAATGTAATCGTGCTAAACTCTGCAATGTTCATTTTTTTTAGACATTCTCTCTTCGTTATAAAAGATGAAGTCATGTGTTGCTTAACACTTAATTTTAAATTTTAAGCATTTAATTTGGCTCATATGCATGTTTAATTTTAATCCATAATAAAATGCATGTTTCATTTTTCCATTTTTAATTAACTCGGCGGATCATGGAGTGGACGGATAAGTGGCAGATGCAATTTAACGTAGATAAATGTAAAGTTTTGCATATAGGTTATCGCAACAATAATTACGCGTACACGATGGATGATAGGGAGTTAGCGAGCGTTGATGAGGAAGTAGATTTAGGCGTACGCGTAACTAAAGATTTAAAGGTTAGGAACCAGTGCCTGGAGTCTTGCGCAAAGCTAATAGGAGTGGCTTCATAGCGCGTAATTTCGAATTTAAATCGAAGGATATTGTATTGCCCCTTTACAAGTCCCTAGTCAGGCCTCATTTAGAATATGCCGTTCAGTTTTGGTGCCCGTACTTGCGTGAGGATATTGATAGGTTAGAAAGGGTTCAGCGTCGTGCCACGAAACTTATTCCGTCATTGCGCAATAAGCCTTATGAAGATAGGATTAAAGAGTTAGACTTGTATTCACTCGCAACTAGAAGATTAAGGGGGGAGCTTATTGAAGTTTTCAAATCGTTAATAACATCGATAACGTAAATTTTGACAAACTGTTCACTTTCGATAATAGTAATACTCGCAATAACGGATTTAAGTTGCGTGGCAGACGTTTCATTACTAATATCGCTAAAAACTTCTTTACGTTTAAAGTAATTGATAAATGGAATAATCTTCCCGCGTCAGTCGTTCATTCTACCAGCGTTAATATGTTTAAGAACCGTCTTGACAGACATTTTAAAAGTATTAACGTTGTTTTAAAATTAAAAAAGAAAGTTAACAACAGGAGCTCTGGTGGTGGTGCTCGAGGATGAGTCTGTTGACGATGAATGCCAGCTTGTGACATGCCAGCGTGTGATGCCAGCCAATAAAAAAAAAAAAAAAAAAAAATTAGACTAACACGAACGTAGATGTAGCTCGTAGCGTAAACTAACCCACTTTTTGTTTAACTGTACCTACTTTTTTTTTTTTTTTTTTCCCCTTTATCTCTTTTCTTTGCATGTCTGTAACTCCCTTTACTTGCATGTTTGTAGTTTGCATGGTATGACAGTGAGTTAAGACTGTGTTTGCATGGTTTGTAAGCGTTCTTATTTTACTTCTTTTCATCTTTCACCCCTCTCCTATTTTCTCCGACTATTTTTCTGACTTGTCGGCAGTGGCCGGCGGATGATGATGGTGAGACTTTTTCCTCTTTTCCTGAATGAATGTTAACCCACGAATGATAGGTGTTGCTCCTTACTTAACCCCTTATTCTCCTCTCTTCTCTTAACCCCCTACTCTTTCCTTTCTCTCGGGCTAGCCTTAGAGTGGATCTTAGGGTCTTTGTTAGCCTCAGCTTCTGTAGATCTGTAGATCTTCAAATATCTTGCTTATCTCTCTAGACATTGCTATAGCTAAAATATTTACCTTATCTTCAAATATTTTGCAACATAATTCAGCCTATTCAGAATAAAAACAAAAAAGTCGACATTAAATAATAATGTCACCAAAATTTGGGTATATAAAGCTAAATAATTTTTCAAAAGTTAATTCTGATTCTGTCTGATCTGGCTTAGAGGCTGAGCATTACCTGTAACAGTTTAGCAGTAAACTACAGTAAGAAAATATCTATGTCTTCTCCTTCGAGCCATGCTTTCTTCAGAGAACTTAGTCTTACAATAGAAAAGAATAATTTCCTGATACACTACAAGAAGAATCGGGGGAACCATTAGAGAATTTAGTAAGTTTTACAGAATCCTCCGATCCACTACAAGAAGAAAGCGGAGAGTAGTAGAAGAGAAACTACTGCTATTCCTACACGGTACCAGCTTCTCCAAAGTGACAAATCTGTTGCTGCCACCTAACCAGAACCCCCGTCAACCTCGAACCGCCCAAGGCCATAGATGGAGGGATTAACATATATATTATACGAGGTGTGTTCAAAAAGTTCATGTGATGTATGTTGTAGTATGACTCAGTTTGTGTCCAAAGACGGTCACCGCTTGTTGATATCGCGTTTTGTTCCCTCGATATTTACTGTTTTGCGAAGTTATTTTGTGTGTTTTGTCGCATTTTGTGCATTTAAATAATGGCTACTGTCGCGCACTTCCATTGCGATGACTGCTGTTTTGTTTCAACGTCATACCCGTACACACACGTCTCGTCACCCGTAACGATGTTTCTGAGAAAATTTCTATCAAGATTGGCACGTTCAAAGAGGTCTTGAGACACAACAACACGTTATTCTTTCTGCTCGGTAGTCACGAGTCGTGGCACAAATTTGGCTGACACACGACGCATCCCCAAATTCTCTCTGAGTATCGTGTGGCATGATCCTATCGAAATGTTCATTTCATCTGCGACTTCCCTGACTGTCAGTCTACGGCTCCCTCGAATCATTTCACGAACACAAGCAATAGTGTCATCAATTCTTGAAGTGGAAGGTCGTCCCCCATTTGCATCGTCCTCCGTCGACGTTCGGCCTTCCTTAAAGCGCTTGTACCACTCAAAAGTGGTTGTCCGACTTAAGGCGTCATTGCCAAATGCTGTGTTCAGTATGGCATGAGTTTCAGAAGTAGTCTTGCCCAGCTTAACGCAAAATTTTATGCGTACACGTTGTTCTTCAACCGTAGCCATTATTCAAATGCACAAAAAGCGACAAAACACACAAAATTACTTCACAAAACAGTAAATATCGATAGAACAAACTACGATATCAACAAGCGGTAACTGTCTTTGGACACAGACTGAGTCACACTACAACATGCATCACATGACGCGCATGCGCGTCATGTGATGCGCGCGCAGCATAACCAGTTCGGGAACTTTTTTAACACACCTCTTATAATGCGCATTTCCTTCTTCTCTTTACATTTACAAGATTTTCTTCCTTTTTTTTAAATTTTATGTAAATGAATTTTACAATTTCAAGTTTGGACATTTTGGTTTATTTTTTCTATTTATTTTCCTCCAATTCCAGCTGAGATAAGATAATTTTTTCTTCCTCAGTTTCACGTCCAAAAAAAAAGAAAACGGCATTCTGTTTCGGAGTAACTTTTTTATTACTATTATTAATATCACTTATTATTTTTTTTAATAAGAAATATTTTGACGTCAGATTCGGTTGGAATATTTTTTTAACATTCACAATGACAAACCGTTTTCAAAATTAATATGTACCTACGACATATATGCAGTGTACGCCCCTGCATATATATATATATATATATATATAACGTAAAGAACGACGCTTGTATAGGAGATATTCCGCGCAAGACGAGAGAGAGAAAACGGAACAAATGAAAAAATGAAGTACCACCTGGGAATCGAACCCGGGATCTTCCGATTGCCGGTCAGACGCGATACCATTACACCATGGACTCCACTCTTCCAAATGCCGTAATTCTTCTACATACTCGCAGAAACCAATGCCCCAAGGGGGCACCTCCCGCATGCCGTAACATTATATACATTCAACTGCAAAGAACACGCAGTATAAATAACGTAAAGAACTGCGTGTTCTTTGCAGTTGAATGTATATATATATATATATATATATATATATATATATATATATATGCAGGGCGTACACAGCATTTCTTTAAGGGGGAGCACACACACACACACACACACACACACAATATATATTATATATATATATATATATATATATATATATGTGTGCAAATTTAATTCTTTGCCCATAAATTGGAAATAAAATACAACTGAAGCCTTCCAGAACACTCCTCTATACTTACGTCGTTTCTATACATTAATATACTGCGTGGTCATTGCAGTTAAATGTACATATTCACGATTTGCGAGGGTGCCCTCTCAAGGCATTGGTTGCTGCCCTATGTAGGAGAATTGCGACTTCTGACTGATCGAGGCCCGTAGTGTAGTGGTAGCATGTCTGACTGGCAATCGGAAGGTCCTGGGTTCGATTCCCGGGCGGTCACCTCATTTTTCATTTGTTCGTTATTTCTCTCCCTCGTGTGCAGAACTCCTCTATACTTACGTCGTTTCTATACATTAATATACTGCGTGGTCATTGTAGTTAAATGTGTGTATATATATATATATATATATATATATTGTGTGTGTGTGTGTGTGTGTGTGTGTGTGTGTGAGCTCAAAATTGATGATGATTGATTTGGAATCAAAATGAATTGCATCTTGGAAGGCTTCAGTTGTATTTTATTTCCAATTTATGGGCAAAGAATTAAATTTGCACAAATTAATCGTACGTATAAAGACATATAAACGTTCCTAAGCCAGCCAAAATTGCTTTTGAGTTTTGAGTTAATAACATGTCCTGGTAACATTGAAATAACTGAAATTCCAAATGACATCAAAATTTTTTTGTGGTGAATGTTGTAAAGTTATCGATTTTTTAAATTTATTTTTCAAATATCTTTAATGAGAGTAGTAATAATTTTTACAATGGGGGGCCCTATGCCCCCTATTCTCCCCCTTATGTACGCCACTCTATATGTGCAGATGTACTCAAGGTTGTTTAATACCTCCTTCGGGTTACCGTTTCACTTCGATTAGCGAAATTAAGCGACAATAGGTGGGTTGTAGTTGGATGGATGACCGTCTACGTCCAGATGATGTAGCGACCCGTGGTTTGGATCTCACATTTCCTCCGTCGTATGACCTTAGACGGTGCGAAGGAAGTTAATTTACCCCCTTCGCAACATCTAAGGTCATCTGACGGAAAGGACCTAAGCGGTGTTGCAACATGGCCACGACGTAGCCCGAGAGAGAGAGAGAGAGAGAGAGAGAGAGAGAGAGAGAGAGAGAGAGAGAGAGAGAGATTATACCACTTCCATTTATTCACGGTATTATTTAAATCATCCAATTATTACAGTATTATTGAAATTAAACTATTACAGTATTATTACAGTGTTAAAGTATTATAATATTATCTAAATTAATTACAGTACATTGTACTGTAAAAGAAATGAGGAGATACCGTTTCTTCACTAAAACATAATTGAAACGTTGGTTTTTGTAATGAAACGAACTAGTTTTTTTGTGCAAAAAATCAGTACTTAAATTGTACAAACTCAATCGAGTTGAGTTGAACATTTCGTCACATGGGAACTATGCTCCAACTTTGTAGTATCATTTCGGATGTTTAATGATAATGATAATGATAAGCTTTATCATTATTAATATTTAGAAAGGAAGAAGGTAATATTTTTATTTCTAAAATAAATATTACGATAATTAACAATGAATGTAAGTGACTAGTTTAAGATACGGACATTTATTTTTATCCAATTGTCCAATTGTCAGTCCTGTTTTATGTCTTCTAGACCGCGGCCCAATCTAGAGTGTGGACTTCTTGGTATGAAAGTGTTTGTCTATGGCTCTACTTAACACCTTAACACCTACACTGGCTTTTTCATTATGTGGATTATTTTTATTTTTATATTTTAGTATTAATTTTGGGTAATTATTATTATTATTAATTTTATTATTACGTTATTTACGTTATTATTACGTTATTATTACGTTATTATTAACGTTTCATTACGTCATTATTATTATTCGTTTCTTATTCCTTTTTAAGTCCTCAATGACTTGTTTTAGTACTTAAATTTATTAATTAATTAAATTTATTGTGTAATTAATTAATTACTTGGATAGTTATTACTTTAATGAATTTTATACTGTTACGGTATTTGTTTTCTGTCTATAAAACCTTTATCATATAATAATAATCATTAGTTATCATTAATTAATTATTATATTACAATAATTTTCAACTCGGCCATTTGCTTTTAATTTTAAAAGGATCTCACACCAATTAAAAGCTACCATTAATTATATTAATTGAATGATAATTAAATTAATTATTCTACACGGGAATATGGCTACCACGAGTATTATGTAAAAACCTGGGCATAAAGTATTAAATAGCTTACAAGATACAAATAATTATTAATAGACAAAAATGGAAAATAAACCAATGTACATTAAATACAATTAATCAAATTGACTGTAATACAAATATTAGTATTTATTTGTTAAAATATTTCAATTTACTTTTGAACATTTCATTATAATGAGTTAATGATGTTTAATAACGATTTTAATTATGTTTTTTTTTTTGTTTAGAGGATAATAAACTGATTCAAATTGTATAAAATTAAGATATATAAAATTAAATTATTTGAAATATAAAATACTACTTGGCAACTTTAGATATGTGCTGAAGTGTTGTCGACACGATCAAAATGTTAAGTTATAAATTTCCTCCTCGCTTTCGATCGTCATATTCAGTGTTTTCATCAAAATAAACCTGTAAATAGTGATAATACCATCATAATAGTAGTCATTTTCCTACTCCTTCGCTTTGCTCAAGGAAAAATGTCGGCTGCGGGCTCCATGTCAGTTGAGAACCGGGCACGCTACCATTTATAAAATACAAAGAAATCAGTGTAAAAGCAGTAGAAAGCATGCGCTTATATAACGTAAGATTAAAGGCCAGTAAATAAATGTTGCACAGTGGGAGACGAAAATCCTTCAGGTTGTCATGAAAGAAGAACAGATGTCATTGTGGAGCCTTGAGCCAGAAAGAGTTGGCAATCACTGGTATAATGAAATATCGGAATATTGAACACTTAAAATGATACAAAAGTGGAACAAAACTTGTGTAACCCAATCTTTAGTTGAGCTTAGAATGTGAGTATTTGGGGACGAAATAGTTTGGGAACAAAATACTTCATTAGCAAGTAAACACACACACACACACACACACACACACACATATATATATATATATATATATATATATATATCTGAGGGCAAATGACATGATTCAACACACAGGTCTTGAATGAATGGCTAAGTCTGTATGAACTGTTGAAATCGGTTCTGTTGAACTTATGAAATCAATGTACCCTAATGTTTCATATGTTCAATCTCTCAAATGATGGTTTTATTAGTACAGTATTATCAATATATAATAAATTATATGTCCTTCTTTCATTTACAAAGGAAGATTTGGTTCTAATTAAGTGGAAATGTTAATACATGCATGACGATGATAGAATGGTTGTCTTAATACACCACGAGTGAGGCTCTAAAACATTTGAAAACCAAAATCTTTGTAAAAAACTCATTTTCCTCTTTACTGTAATTGTAAATAAACGTTCGTTAGTACATTACAATCTCAATAAAACTCATTATTTAAAATGGAATATTCCCCCGTTCTAAATTTCTGCAAAAACTTAGTTTATTTTACGTAAATTTTACGCTATTTACAATTACACTATTTACATACACATTTTTACACTATTTACATTTGTAAATATTTTACGTTATTTTATTATTTAAATAAAAATATGAAAACTATTTCGTAAGAGAAGGCAATTAATACGTAATTTTTCATATCGACATATGAACAGTATATGAAAAATATCTACAATTATCAGATCTACATTGAACCATCTTTCGGCGTGTTTTTTTTTTTATCGTTGTAGGCAGTTGCCAACATCTAACTTAGGAGTTAGATCTATTATATACGATTTTAATTAGAACATTTTTATAGGAATGCGGAAGAATGGATATTTTTTTATGTAACAGACTTTATTAATTTTGAAAGAGATATTTCATTGTAATTTGCAACTTTCTTTCGTAGTAGGCAGATTTTTCGTACCATAAAATTAATTTCAATTTTCCTCGATTTGTTTACGAATTTTGGTTGTTTTATTAAGAATATTTCTATATAAAATCCGAGCAACTACCAGCAAACTACTGTTAAACTCCCTACCCCTACAATGGTAAAGCTGGAGTGAATTTCCATATTTCTATATGAGGTATTGCGAATATCAATGACGAACTCGGCAAAACTATGTTTTGAGTAAAATGAACACCAAAGTTTTGCAAATTAAAAATCAATAACTTTGCCAAACATTGGTAGATTTTGATGGGGTTTGCATCATTGTGATCAGAAATGGTTGTAGATTATTGTAATGATAATAATAACTAGACTGCGCTCTGCAAGAGATGCTAAACACGCCGAGTTCGTTACTAGTATCCGCGAATTCTCCACAATCTGCCTGAGCGCATGATGTTTTCCTCCTTTAAAAGAACTGAATTTTGCGAGGACTAGTCACGAACCTGCATCATGTGTTATTATCCATTTAAAAAAGTACATCCTGGAGAATATGATGGTATAGAAAACGGATTTTCGCATCCATGTCGAGTTCGTCACTAATATTTGCAACGCCTCACTCATATAAAACACACTACTCCATGCCTAAACGCCATGTTTTCGTTTTGGCACTTAAAGTATCATCAAACGATTAGAATAAATTGGAGTAGGAAACTTTGTCATTGGTTTGGTGAGCAGTAACAGTTTTGAGGGTTTGAACTGAATAAGAAGGAATGCAGGAAACGCTTTCGATAGCCACTGTGGGAGTTGTCATCCTACAATGGCTGGAAGAGTGTCATTTAATAAAATCCCGATGTGTTTTGGTCTGAGTAAAGAATTAAAGAGGCATTTGAAGTAACTGAAGAAATAATTCAAGTTTGTTTAGCGTCCATCTTGCGCATGCGTGCTCAGTCTGCAACCACTGAAATTGTTCTTGCAAATTTCACGCTTCCTTCAGATAATGATATACTCTAGTTAAAAATGTGTGACCAACATCCATGTCACGAAGATGAGTACTTCCGGATTTTTTACGTTGATGTTTGAACTTCCACCGTGAATTAATTTCAGATCTTAAGTGTCTGGCACGTTCCCACCGATCTGACCGGGAAAAATCAGTTGTATTAATTCGTTTCGTTATTACACGGTAGTTTATTTGATCATCTTATGCTTGCTCGCTTAACGCGTTTCATAAATTAAAAAATTTAATGTTTCGTAATTTTACTTATAGTGCAAAACTGTTGTACCGTATGAAGATTTATTGGTTGAAGAGAATTATCGTACCTCATGCAGATAGAAATAGCCTCAAATTTTGTCTTTCAGTTGTTTTTAATTTATACACACATATACATATATATATATAGGTACATACGTGTATACATAGACATACGCATACACACATAGAGTATAGATACACATTATAGATATACATAAGCAAATACGCGTACATTATAGATGGTAGTGATTTATTTTGTGTAACTCTGAAATAGTTTTCACAAGTACCAATTCGATGTATGGTTGCAGAAATAAATTCGCCGAAAATAATATTTAAAAACTACATCATGAATTATTAATTCATAATTTTTCCAGTTATATTATTTTTCTAGAAAATAATACATTAAAAAATACCAATTAGTAATTTCTGGACCATTCTGAAAATTTTATTTTATGGTGAATTTATTTCGCAACTGTATATTGAATTGGTATTTAACTTGTGCCTGAATGTCGACAACAGTTAACATGCATCGTACCTCTGGGAGGGTAGAGTATGACTGAGTCAGGGTGCTATACGTTTCTATAATGTGATAGCCCCCTTCCTCAATTGGGGTTTGTCCGTATGGTGACATTATGATGATAAGTGGTGGTTCGTAGACGTAGAAGCCAAAATCTAAGGATTTTTTTCAGCAATAAGCTACAGTTGAACCCTTGGATTAATTTTCTCTGTTATATTCTTAATAATCCTTGAGGAAGACCAGAAAGAAGTACAGCGGTACAGCCAAGTAGTGCGGCTCATTCCACTAATTCCCGGATTATTTATACCACCAGCATCAGGATTCGAACCTACGACCTCAGTGTCTTCACTTCGCTTATAGGGAAATGGTGTTCCCCAATGAATTACAGACGGTGGGGGCAACAAGCTTGACCTCCGTGAAATGAGGAATTATCACAGGGACATCTAAAAGGTTGAAAGGAAAAGTTGTTATATAAACTAGCTGTCTTAAATTTCTACATCACTAAAATTATTTTACTAATAAGTGGAACTTATATATCAAAATGATTCCAGTATTTTTCTCTCTCTTTTCAGACCTAACATTGGCAAAGGTACACACTCGAAAACCAAACAAAATCGGTGCGATAAAGGACAGTAGCAAAACACAAATATAAAGTTATAAAAATAGATTTTATAAATGAACGGCGAAAAATAACGTAATGGAAATTTGAGTTTAAACATCAGTCATGACTTAACGGCAGACTGAATCTGCCAACGCTTCCTGACAGCAACAAATCGCGTAATTGACAGCAATTTGCTGTCAGAACTCTGTAAATGGTAGACACTGTGCCTTGTTTGTCTTTTCGAGCTTACAGGAAAAACAATGAAGAAAGGTAAGTTATATTGTCACCTCTCACGTCTTATATTTTCAAAAAAATAATCTACCTATCTATCTATGTCGTTGTGTGTGTGTGTGTGTGTGTGGTGTGTGTGTGTTTAAAGGACACACGCCGCATATTTCGAAACATAAAATTTAATAAAACCTCAAATAACACAAATTTTGGGCAAGTTGTAAAACCCAAATATTTCATGAATGGAAACTTATAATATTTCTCTAAAAAATCTTTGAAAATATAAAAGCACGAGACTTCAATTGAAGAATTTTAACTTGTATATTAAACAAAATGTAATAACAAAATCAAATTTAAAAGCACGTTTCCGATTCGCGTTACATTCTCATTCCGCTAAAATAGGCTTAGGCCTATCAGTCACAATAATTCAATTCACTTAAATATAAATTAGGTAATTCATTTGATGGCGTTCGGGATTATTAATAAATTAATTCCGAAGGCTACGTATAAGATGCTGAATCCCCCTCTTATCCGCGCTTTGTGATGAATGCATGAAAAGAAATATAAGTAAGGGTCTGCGTGCGCTTTGTCTTCAAAGGAAATCGGCTTAGCCAAGACCTTTTCGTAATAGCTTATGGTTTCAGCCTCTGTCAGCATATATGAATTTTTCTTTTTACAGAATCACTTTTAGGAAAATCGTAAATAAAAAGGCTTTAAATTTCGGTATGTGAAGATTCTGATACATTATCGGTAACTGTAAAATATGTAAAATATTGTAAAATGTCGAAAACAAAAGAAATAATTCAATGAATTGTAAACGTCCGCGATGGATGGCTTTTATCATTATTAATCTGAAGAAGATCAATACTGTTTTCCTTAAATTTAGCCTTATTGCTATTAATCCCGAAGGAATTAACATTGAATTCGGATTGTTCTTTATTAATCCCAAAGGAAATGATACTGAAGGCGATGTATTTATTGTTATTATTTGTCTTGTAAGTTGAAACAGATTCCAAAATTTCCTCCGGAAGGGATGTCCACCAACTTGTACCGATTTGCAAAGACTTCAACCACTTATCCGGCAAAAATTAAACTTGCAACGTATTTATTGTTTCCTGACGGAGGAGTAATTCGTTTTACGTCCCCAAGTGACGTACGATAAATTATATCGACATACCTTTAAACAATACAAAAGCTTTACTCTAATTAATTACTTATCAGTTTTCTGTAGAACAGGTGAGAAAATTCTCTCTCTCTCTCTCTCTCTCTCTCTCTCTCTCTCTCTCTCTCTCTCTCTCTCTCTATATATATATATATATATATATATATATATATATATATATATATAGGCCCCTATATGTGATTTTTTTTCTGCGTATACCTACAAATTTTAATTTACTCGTTTTATATACATGAGATATCATTTCTTATTGGGTGAGAGTATATATATAGTACATGCGTGACGTAACGTAGTTTCGGAAAAAAGTCCGCCTATAAACTTAAAATTTCTAAGAAGGATTAAAAAATTACTAATTACTAATATTCTGATTTTCTTTGGATATTTTCTATTTGGAAAAAAAGCTCATTCATTACTAATTAGTAATTTTTTGTGTTTCACAAAAATTGTTTCTCGGCGAAATTTTTTCCGAAACTTTACATATTTACTATTAACATTAACATTAACTTTTAAAAAAGTATTTCATCTCTGAGACAGAATTATATAACGAGATCCTTTAACAAATTCAATAGCTCTATATACATATCGTTTAGTTTGTTAATTCATGTTAATGAAACGACAAAACAAAGCTTCTCTCTACATCGCGAAGCTGAACGAAATAAGTTTATAATCCGCGGTTTTATGCGAAGAGAATAAATAGTGAAAGAATTCCCTAAAAATCCCGTAACTGTCAGAAGAAAAAATTTTACGTATCTCAAGCGTTACTATTTAAGAGCCTCAAGTGTCGTTTTGGGGACGATTCTCTGATATTCCGAATGCATAATTTAATTACACCCCTCCACCCCGAACCCTTCGAACTTTAAAGAAATTTACTGACTTGCTTTAAAAAAAATGGTAGTTTCTTATCACTTCATTTTATTTATTCGGTAATATACTGTAGGTAATACAGTAATACAGTACTTTTGGTAATGCAGTACTTTTGTCCTTCAATGAAATGCTCTGAAATACAGTACTTTTGTCCTTCAATGAAATGCTATGAAATACAATACTTTTGTTCTTCATTGAAATGCTCTGAAATATAGTACTTTTGTCCTTCATTGAAATGCTCTGAAATACAGTACGTTTGTCCTTCAGTGAAATGCTCTGAAATACAGTACTTTTGTTCTTCATTGAAATGCTCTGAAATAAAGTACTTTTGTCCTTCATTGAAATGCTCTGAAATATAGTACTTTTGTCCTTCAATGAAATGCTCTGAAATACAGTACTTTTGTTCTTCATTGAAATGCTCTGAAATAAAGTACTTTTGTCCTTCATTGAAATGATCTGAAATACAGTACTTTTGTCCTTCATTAAAATGCTCTGAAATACAGTACGTTTGTCCTTCAATGAAATGCTCTGAAATACAGTACTTTTGTTCTTCATTGAAATGCTCTGAAATAAAGTACTTTTGTCCTTCATTGAAATGCTCTGAAATATAGTACTTTTGTCCTTCAATGAAATGCTCTAAAATACAGTACTTTTGTTCTTCATTGAAATGCTCTGAAATAAAGTACTTTTGTCCTTCATTGAAATGCTCTGAAATACATTGCTTTTGTCCTTCAATGAAATGCTCTACTTTGGAAACCCATTGAAATTCACGTTGCGGATATACAAAAATATTATTAATTATATGACTTTGGCCTCCGTTAGGCGGGGATCATAAGACAAAGAAGAACTTACAACTTAACGGAGAATCCGAGCCACCGGTCGCTACATCATCGGAACACAGAACCTGTTACTCAGACCCAATGTGCTTAACTATGCTGATCCATCAGGAAGCGGTGTAGCGACGCGGCCACGAAGCGTAGCTCCGGAATATATAAAATATCCGTTTGAGGATTTACGCAGAATCTGCTTTAACAAATTCTGCCGCATTATGATTGAACGCCATTTGCCATCTCATAGAATTAATTCGAATAAATGGTTTTCTTTAATTCAATGAAATAAAATTGCCATTAACATAATCAATTCATCTCCCGAATCGCTACGAGCCATTAGGAGCCTGACCCTCCTCCCACCTTCCATTTCTGGGTCTGAGAGCCAATATGCTACGCTGCTGTTTAAGATTCACTAAATATTCATTCATTTCACCGGTAATTTGCCTGTATAAAGCTAGGAAATTGCCAAGACATGCAAGTACGTGAGACATATTAAGCTATTACCATACCTCTCTCTCTCTCTCTCTTTATATATATATATATATATATATATATATATATATATATATATATATATACACACACATATATATATATATATATATTTATTGTTTTATAAAAATAGTTATGTGATCTGTAAAGAACTGGTAACCTAGAGCTTCAAGCAATCATTTATATAAACAATCTAATTAACATTTATTAAATTGTCAACGTGGCAACCATATATCTGTATGATGTGGCTTCGCCTAATTTCGTTTTGAATTTATTAAGCTGATTATGACTTGTTTTTCTGAATTTAACATTTGTGTACTTTGTGTGTTTGTCGTTGTTTTGACTGTGATGTAACTTGGGAGGTGGTCACTTATACCTATGTCATGTATGTATTGCGGGTCTACTATCTGACCATATATGGTTGATAAGAGAAAATTTGGTAAGGTCAGTATGGGGGCGTGTTGGTCTGGTTACGTAGGTCTTATATCCTTGGCTGATCATTGTGTTCCATAATGATTTGGCAATAGTCTGTCCCTATTTTCATTAATTCAGTATTAAAGAGAGCGACCGTTTAGGGATTGATGACTGATTAGATCAGTGCCCTTCAACCTTTTTATGCCTACCGCCCACTTTTACTATTTTTGTGAGATAAATTAGCCAACCGCCCACCAAAATTAAAAATCCAACAAACATATATTAAAAATTATGTATGGTACATTATATATATTATATAATAAAACATTATGTATTTACCTTTAATTTAGTGAGATCCTTGTGCTTGATGCTTGGAAACTAAATTCCGAATGTTTGGCTCGAATTTAGTGAGGAACAAACGAATGTTCCCTCTTTCAGGGATTTTTAAAGCATTCCTGTTTTTGGTAAGAATGTGATTCACAGCACTAAAACCTGATTCAACTAGGTACGAAGTAGGAAAAGCGATCAGTAATTTAAAAATCTTTTTCCACATATTGGGATATACATTTGACATCTTTTTATTTTGCCAAAGCTGCATATAACCACCGTTATTGAAATTTCCCTTGCTTTCCTCATCATGTCTGAGTTCTAATAGCTCCTCTTGACATGTTACATCAGCTTCAGTAACATTTGCAGTAAACGGGTTTACCATCCAATCATATACTTCCATGGTTAAAACATCACTGAATCGAGTTTCAAAATCCGTTTTAAGTTTATTGAGATGATCAATAAACCTTTGTGTATCAATTGTTGTTATGTCATCCTTAATAGATAACAATTCTGGAAACTGGTGAAATTCCCTTTTGAAAGATTGTGACTGAATAAATCCAGCTTTTCAATGAATAATGAGAACTTTTTGGCAGTTCATGAGTGTCATATTGGCTCCTTGAAGCTGCAAATTACAATCATTGCATTTCTTAAATATTCCTGCCAAATAACAAGCATCATTTTTTATCATTTTTAACTTTTGGCTAAGATCAACTTCATTTTGGTCTTCTAGAAACTGTACTACGCTCTCATATAGTTCAACAAAACGAGTTAAACATGCACCCTTCGAGAGCCATCGGACCTGTGTGTAATAATAACCTAACAAATTGTTCATCATTGTCATGACACAACTGACGAAACATTCGATCATTTTTTGCATACAATATTGTAAATTTTGTTGAATTTTACAAGAATTTTATAAATTTTCTTGCCGCCCACCTAAAAGCTCAAATCGCCCACTAGTGGGCGATATCGCCCAGGTTGAAGACCGCTGGATTAGATCCTGTAAGGTACTAATATGGCTGTTTTGCGCTTCCGTTAGGTGTTCTGTATATGGTCTGTATACTGAGGGTGATTTTCGTCAAAAGTAAGATTTACCGCGCATGTTTCGATGTAGGGCTCTACTCGTACAGCATAGAATGGCTCAATATTTGTGTATTTTATGGTATTTTTTATGTAAATTCGGATGCCGCTACCGCTCCTTTCTGTGCGGAAGGTGTCCAAAAATACATAGGCCTCTAAGAGAAAGAGATACTTATATAGGTTCCGTATGAAAGTTTTCTTTGCGTTTAATTACATGAAAATCTTTTTTTATAATTAATATATATTTGAGGTTATCGTGATGTTTAGCAAGACTTTTCATATTAAGGTTGAACACTGATAAGTGACCATCATTCAGTTTTGTGTTGAGGTCGTTGAAAGATAAGTATTGCGAATCTTTCTTTATCAATGAAATTCATATTTATAAAATCCACCAGCCCAAGTGAATAGGAACGTGTTGAATTTGAAAGAATGTGCGAGAGAGTGGGGATGGATGTGTAAATTTGGAAGAATGAAATCAATAGATAACAATGAAATTTAAAAGAGAGGCGGCAAAACTTACAATTAATTATTATATGAAGTAGAGATACCAGCAACAATCGAATGATAATAAAGTAGGCTAAATTATAAGAGGAGTTCATTGGCACCATATAGAAACACAGAAACTTTATATATATATATAGAAACTCATATAGAAACATTTGATTTCTGAGTAGAGAGGTGAATCAGAAAATATATTGAGCTTACTAGTAACACTTCTTATACCGAGGTGTATATATATATTTATATACGTATTTCAGAAGAAATGCTTATGTTCAGAGACGAGCGTAATGAATAGAACATAGTATAAAGAGAGGATAAGTGTTTTAAAATAAAAATAAAAGTAGACAAAATAAAGTTAAATATGTCCTAAGTTGTCCTTATATAATTCATAAATGCCGGTGGCCACAATTGCTCGGCGCGTATGGAGGAAGGAATGTCGTCGGAAGGTACTTACTTTTCTTATTTTTTTTTAACGAATCATCCAAAAGAATTATAAGATTCTCAAATAAAGAGAAGTTGGTCAAAAGACCGCGACTCGAGAAGAATCACATTTATGGAACTCTTTCTCATATTCTTCGCAAAGAAATTTCGAGACTTACCTGAATTTATTATTGAATTAAAACATTAAAATTAAGAATTTAAAATAGTACGATATTAAAAACAAAAATAACGTTAATAAATAAACTGAGAAACGTCAGTTTTTTAATGATTTTTTACTATGCTAATCAGGTGTGAGAAATATAATATAAAGGTGCCTTATAAAGAAGTAGATAATGAGGCTCCTAAAGTAAGTTATGAGTGAGAACCATATGGAAGGGCCATTTTGAGGCTTTTTTAAAAACAAATAACAGCGTTATTATGGCAATAAACACAGGACACAGAACTAACAAATGGTAATTCAAATTGAATAAAAAAGAGTAATAATCATGATAATAATAATAATGATAATAATAATAATAATAATAATAATAATAAATAAAAATTAACCTATATTTACTAGTAGTAATAGCAGATGTTAATATAGTTACCCGAGTTAGATAATAATATTACTACCGCACTACAAGTAATTACTACTGATACAATATTAGTAATACTCAATAGTTAAAGTTATCTGAAATTAGATAGTATTACTAATAAGCACTACAATACTAACAGCAGTAAAAAATAGTATTAATAAGTAGTATTTATGGCTGGTTATTCATTGAGTTGATTTGTATGAGATAATGGGTCATTTGTTTAGTAGATTACGAAGAGATTTGCTGAAGTTAATGATAATAATAATAATAATAATAATAGCAGAACCCTAAATTTGCTGTACAGCAGGTCTTTTAGACTCTTACATAAATTTCCCCCGAAATGCTCAGCTTCGCAAATGTTTGTTACCCGCAATGTCCCGAGCTTCGCGGAGGTAACAAGACGTGCTCAATACAGTCTAATGCAAAGAATTAAAAAATCAACCAACCCGATTATCCAAGCTATCCATAAGTCCTGCCGTTTATCCTCGAAGCTATGGACTTCTTGGTACGAAAACGTCTGTCTGTAGCTCCACTTAACCCCGACATTACTGTATTATTTCTAATCAATTGTATATATTTTTATCCTTAGTATATGAACTGTCATTGCATTAATAATATTTATCATATGGACTATAGTCTGCCAATAAACCTTTTCATTTTTCATTTAATTTCATAGCTGTGATTACTACATCAATAATAATAAATCACTCATTTTTCCATATTTTTCAGTCTTAAACTTTTCTCAAATTTTTAAACGTTGAGTTTGCATCTGTAGCTCCATTTTACATCAAAAAAGTTTCATTTTTATTTTTGTGAACCGCCGAAGGAGGTCGAGGCGAACTATCTGTTCGGTTCTTCATCATCGTAAGTTTTTCTTAAGTGTATTAAATATGTCGTCTGTCATTCAAGGTTTTGCATTTTCGCATATAAAGCTTATGTAATGCTAAATTACATGTAAATTACTGTACATTACAGTATATGTACAGTAAATTCGAAAAATCGAAAGTGACGTACGAGTATGTTTTGCAATTTAAGCTCATAGCTCAAATTTTGAAACCTTTTCCAGTAAATTATATGAATTTTAAAGATATACTATCGGAAAAAAGTCCGCCTACAATCCTAAAATTTCTAAGAAGTATAAAAAATTATTACTCAATATTTATTTTAATACTGTTACCAAAACCAGTAAAATATCCACAGAAGACTAGAATATTACCAATTATTAATTTTTTGCCTATTTTATAAATATTATGCTTGTAGGCGAACTTTTTTCCCGAAACTTTACCATTCTAAATTTTATATTTAATAAAATGGTGTTTGTGTAAAGATTTTGTCCAAATTTTTGAGAAAATTGAAAATGACGTGTTTTTAAGCTGTTTCTCTGTTTTTGACGATTTCCCAATTTTTTAACTTTATTTTTTATTTTATTTTTATTATTACTGTCATTATTTGATTATTATGGAAAGTACCTTTCTGCCAATAAAATTTTCTAGTTTCATTTCACACACACACACGCATATATATATATATATATATATATATATATATAGAGAGAGAGAGAGAGAGAGAGAGAGAGAGAGAGAGAGAGAGAGAGAGGTAATGATAAAGCTTATCATTATCATTACCATGATATATATATATATTAGGGTGGTACATAATTACGCATTTTTTTAATTTTTTTTTATCTTTCGGGGTCTTACTCCCTGTTATTTTTCTCCGTGTTCAAAAAAACATCCCACACCAAATCTGCAGTTTTTGATGCAATGTTCCAAAACAATGTGTGCAAATTCACATTTAATGGTCAATATTATCAACTAGTGTACCCGTGCCGTCAAGAATGACGGCAAAATATATATGAACCACGAAAATGGAGACTGCTGCAGAAATAAGAAGACGATTGGCAAGAGAACTGGGCTATTATTATAATGGGGATAGTGTACCCGTGCCGTCGCTTCGCTGACGGTTAGTCAGGCTAAACTACAAAAAAAGAACCCAGCCGTGAAAATTTTGAGCTTCACATTGTGTCAACATTTCTGAATCTGGTATCTCCCAAAACCTCCTCACCCCCATTCATACAACTTGGGGGCTAACCCACTCCCCCACTACCCCCACCCCTCCCATTACCACACCCATCCCCCATTACCCCCACCACCACCCTTCCCCCTGCCTCACCCTTCCGCCCACCCCAACCCTTCCCCCCACCCCCACCCTTCCTCCCACCCCCACCCTTCCCCCACCCCAACCCTTCCCCCATTGCTAAACTACAGAAAAGAACACAGTCATGAAAATCTTGAGCTTCACATTGCCGCCCGTAATACAATAATTCATAGCTTCTAATTATTCCTATCTAATTCCTTCAGAGCGTGACACAATTCTGCAACAAACAGACAGACATATAAACAAACAAACAAAACTTGGCTATTATTATAATGGGGATAGGTTTTTGGGATGGCCATAGGTAATCCCTTGTCACCCCTCCTCTCCAATATTTATATGAAGTTTTACGAAATAACTCGCATTCCGAGAATCCTGGGGATTGGTATCCCATGGTTGCGACGATATTTTGTGTATCTGGCCCATAAGGCGTGATCTGGATGACTTCCTCGTTCAGTTAAATAATCGAACCCCCTCCATTAAGTTTACTTTGGAAGTGGAACAAAACAACTCAATCCCGTTTTTGAATGTGCGTGTACATAGGGAAAGCCCAGGTTTTGAATTTAGTATATATCGGAAAAAAACAAGTAATGACACCCCTATCAAGAAAGCTATATTTTCTTCAATGTTTCTCTGTGCGCTTAAGATCGCCAGTCCGGAATACATGACTGCTGAGTTAGAAAAAAATCAACAATATTGGAAGTGATTTGTATTACCCACTTGCTCTTTTGGAATCTTGTCTTAACAAGGCAAAGCGAACCTTCTATCGTGTGGAAAATAACCCTCGTACTTTGTCGAAGAAATTTTTTGGTGAAAAATTCAATTCAAATTTTAATGTGTTGGAATTAGTAGAGATAGAAAATAATAATTGCCATCTTCCTGAAAGGAGGTGAGAATATTAAAGGGGATAAGTTTCATTAAATTCTAAACTATTCATAAACTGAATACTTTTTGCTAAGAAGCTTAAATTAATCGCCAGGAAAGGTTGGTTGGTTTGTGAAAAGATTTTAAATGAATAATCTTTGTTAAGGTTTAGAAAAACTGATGAATAGAAAATTAATAACGATATTTCACATTTACGACTTTTCAAAGGCTTTGGTGGATCATTTTGAATTGGGTGGAATCCTATAGTTGAAAGAGAAAATAACAAAAGAAGCTACATTCAGTCTAGACTGTAATAATGCTAATTATTTGAAATCAAAAGCTAAGGACAAAAAAAAAGAGGGGGTCATGATAGAAGCTTATATTATCATCCTCTTTTGATTCCAGATGCCTAAAGGAAATAATAATCTCTACATAGGATTGTAGGAGAGAGGACACATGATGGATAATAATACAAATTTTGGATGCTTTTAGGACTTCTTAAATATAACTCAGACGTCATACGTGATTTTGAGAGTTAATTTTGTAGGTGAATTGTCAAACTTTTTCTAAAGAAATTTCATTGTAATTACTATCTGGTAAAGAGCAATTTTCTGTCTTTGAATTATACCTCGCTCCAAGTTATGAGATATACTGTATATGGATTATACTAATTCCTGAGAGAAAATCTGAAGGCAGAGAAGCATAGAACAATATAGTAAATTCAACAAGGCGCAAATAATGAACTATGCTCCACGTAGATCACAAAGTTGTTTGTTCTGGAAACGAGAAAAGAAATGAGCTGTTCTTAATTACATCTAAATACTATGTGCTTTCAGATTTTGTTGTAAATATTTCTCTGTAAAATTTTATCACCATTTGGTTTAAAAATTATTTGAAAAAGTACATTACTACTATAATTTAGCAAATGTGTCTGTCTGTCTGTCTGTCTGTCCGTCCGTCTGTCCAGTTTCTGAACCGATTTCGACCAAATTTCGTATGGTGGATGGAGGTGACGAGTAATGAACGAAAATAGTATATGTGTGACCAGACTCTCCCCGTCCCCAAACACCGATTACTGGGGGCCCGAAGGCCCCAGCACCACGATAAAACTATAAAAAAGGACGCAGCCATAAAAATCTTGAGCTTCACATTGTGTCAAGATTTGTGAAGCTTAAGATTTTCATTACTATAGTTTTATTGACCAAATAATTGAACCCCCCAGTAATTGGGCATCGGAAGCCATGATAAGTAAAAAAAAATGTGACAAATTGTATTTGAAATTTAACTGCTTCGTGAGCTTCAAGTAAAATCTGTGAAGCTGCATTTAAAATTTAAGTGATTCGTGAGCTAATTGTAAATGTTAAACTCTAACTTGCTTAGAGAATATCCCGCCCGTAGGACGGGTATTTTTGCTAGTTACTACTATAATTCACCGAAAATGCGTCTGTCTGTCTCTCTGTCTGTCTGTCTATCCGTCTGTCCGCAGAAAAAAACTTACGGTTCTGAACCGATTTCGACCAAACTTCGTAAGGTGGATAGAGGGGATGAGTAATGAACGAAAATATATGTGTGACCAGCCCCTCAACCCCCACCAATTACTGGGCCTGAAGGCCACAGCACCGCGATAAAATTATAGAAAAGAACCCAGTCATGAAAATCTTGAGCTTCACATTGTGTCAAGATTTGTGAAGCGATTGACCAAATAACCAAATTGACCAAATAACACTGTTCAACAATGATTTTGTCTCAGGAAAAGTTTTATGTCATTATTATAGAGTTTTTAACGCTGATTACAAAATTGGTCTTATTATTTTCCTATCACGTATAGTTTTTGAGAATTTTCCATTTTTATGTTTTGGAAAAAATGTATTCAGTTTTTGTAGTGACAGCTGTTTGTGACTAAACTATGCGTGATACGGTGTGTTGTTGTTGTTGTTCTTGTTGTTGCTGGTTAGCCGATCAGCCCACCCTGATCGAGCAAGCCGGCGGCACCCAGGTAACCGATCGCCCTCTCCGGAGTGGATCAGAGGTTCAGCGCACTAATGATTTTATGTTGTGTTCGTTATTGTGCTAGAGCGGTACAGTCTGTCATAATAAGTTCAATTGTTTGTGGTGTGTCCTGGCACAGGTAGCAGGTGTCGTCTGTGGAGTTGTCTAGTCTGTGTTTATATGTCTGTAAGTTGGGGTGATGTCCACATCGGAATCGTGCTAAGTTAGCTCGATCCGATCTGCTCAGGCTGATCTCTGAACTGTCAATGGGTGGAGGCTTCGCACCTAGGACCGCATTCGGACCGAGTCTTATCAGTGCTTTGTGGGATAGGTCTGTGTGTATGTGTTTTCTGTACTGTGTGATGTCTGTGGGGTGTGGTATGGAATGGAGTATTTGGTTATAATGTCTCTCTGGTGTTACCTTAATGGTGCGAGGTGTTGGAGCATGATTGTACAATGTACATGTAGTGGCAAGGGTGTTGTGGGTTAGTTGTCGCTGCTGCCATGAATTGTGTTCCCCTCATGTCTAAATGTTCCCTAACTTTCAGTATTTTTGTTTCTATGTGCAGGTGTTCTGTTGGTGTTTTTTGAGTACATCCTGTAATGATACGAAGTGCGTTGTTTTGTATTGTCTGTAAGGTGGTTATATGTGTGTTTGAGGTAATGGGTGCCCAGCATGGGGTAGCATAGTCCATAACTGAGCGAATATATTGTTTGTATATGAATGATGTTGTTTCCTGCTGGTGTCCAAAGTTTGTACCTGTTCGTACCCTAATCGTGTTAAGTCTTGACGTTGTTTTGTATTGTCTGTAAGGTGGTTATATGTGTGTTTGAGGTAATGGGTGCCCAGCATGGGGTAGCATAGTCCATAACTGAGCGAATATATTGTTTGTATATGAATGATGTTTTTCCTGCTGGTGTCCAAAGTTTGTACCTGTTCGTACCCTAATCGTGTTAAGTCTTGACGTACATTTGTTTTTAATGTCCTGAATGTGGTTTGCAAAAGATAATGATGTGTTGTATGTGACCCCAAGTATTTTGGTCCTGTGAGTGTGTGGAATGTTGGTGTTGTTTAGTGTAAGCTGTGGGTTATCTGGTGTTCTTTTGTGTTGCTTGTTAGCAAGGTGATGGTCGATTTTGTGGGCGCTACTTTGAGTCTATTGTGTGTGAGCCAGTCTCGTATACTGTTTATTAGGGTCAATTTGGGGGTGAAATGACTAAATTGAAAATCATGTGATTTGGTAGCAATTTAATGTAATCATTTGGCATACAAAATAATATCCTTGCTTCAAAACAATAAAAAATAACTCCTACCTACATCAATTTTAATTCAAAAATTCCATTTTTTCCGTAAATTCGTAACAAAATAACAATGTGCGCAAACATCCTATCAACATTTAAAGTGGCAATAAGATATCATTCAGAGTCTTTATTTGAAAGTAACCAATGCACTCATGTCCATTTTGCTGCGGTTCCTTGACATCAGCATTCGCTTGCTACTTGCGCTTTGATGTAGCCTTCTCGCCTCTCGTGACTGTAACTTGACTAGCTGCTTCTGTGACCATTTTCACATCTCTCCACACTCTGAGTGTGAGAAGGCCACTTTGGCACTTGCATTGGGGCCTCTTTAAGTTGTGTTAAATCTTTGTTTGTTATACATGTTGTCAGTGGTGGCTCCAAAACTTCCGAACTCAAGTTAACTAATTCTGACAATTTCGTGGCATTGACGTTTTCGGAGGTACCTTCCTTGTCTGAACAGAGCAGTCTCCCAGCTGGTCATCATCTAGTGATGTTCCTCTAAGCTTTAGAATGATTTCCACAGCCTCAGTTCGCTCTTTGGTACATTGGCTGCAGAGTATTGCTTGCAAAACTGCCTCTGGTCTAGCATACCAAGCGGACCTTCTCACCACAGGTAACACGATGTCCACCACTACTTTCCTTTGGGTTCTCAGTAGCTGTAATTGAAACAAGATGTGGTTGGGCCCCTCCATCCACATTGGATTAAGTTTTACATTGAACCAGTGAGGAAGATAAAACCCAATAATAAATTCAACAATCAACATAAATTCTGTAGCATTTTGCCCTTCAGTGCATGTTTGGAAACCCAAATCCTGCAGAAACGAATCGCTGTAGTTAACCAACGACTGTGACTTACGGGTCCAATCTCCAAGAGAGCCAGATTTTGAGGCAACTCTCCTGATCTGATTGCTTGAACAATACGATAAGCGTAAGATTGATCCGTGCTGAGGTCTTTGATAACTTCTTCAGACAACACTGGAAGGGGGAGGGCCTACTTCGACCTTTGGAAATTTTGTATTTATTTCTAATTCCGTTGCTTCATCTAGCATGTTGCCAAGGGGGCCTAACCACTTGATGTTGATCTTTGTAGGACCATCAAGTTCCTGGATGAGACGACGAAGAGGTAGTTCCCCTGTGTGCAAATCACATACAATCCAAACAAGCCTTCTTCCAAGTTTTTTCTCTAAATGCGTCATAACACCGCCCTGCCATCCAGTGTTTACCGCAGTTGAGTCTCCACCAACGGCCTGCAGTGAACTGTCAAGTTTTCTTTCTTGAAGCCAACATATTATTTGATCAGCAATTGCCTCTGCATGTTTCTTGCCTTCTACTTCTGCTTCAGGAACAAAGTGAAACAAATAGCGGCCACCAGGTTTCGGAACACAGAGTAGTGTTCTTCTTTGATGAGACGGGAAACTTTCTGTCCATTCCTTCTACCTCTAGGAGAACTTTTGTGTCATCTCTTCTTCCATCAAACAAAAGGCAAGAGAGACCTTCCTCCTTCAAATCTTTTTCATGCTGATCAGATATTTCCTTCATTATTTTTTCTTGTGCTCTTCTTATCTTATTATGATCTATCACTAAGGATATATCCTCTCGGCTGATGAGGCCTGCATCTATCCAAGCGGCAGTGGCAATCTCTGCAGTCTCTCGTAGCCCCGTATGGTGGCGAATACTGGCAAGGACAATGTTTGAGATGTCTTTAATGTTGTATTTCATTCTCTTCGGCGAAGGTTCAGATGGCATTTTGGAGCTATCATCTGATGTTGCTTCTTTCTGTTCATCTGAAGAGCTTTCAAAGAAGTGAGAAACCTCTTGATAGAGCTCTTCATCTCTTTGGGTGGCTTCTTCAATCTTCTTTTTCTTCCTTTCTTCCCTCTCTCGGATTTTCTCTTTTTTCTTAGCAATAACAATCTGTTTTTTGGTTTCTGAATAATCTGCCGAACCAATCTGCATACTTCCTTGGCCTCCTGCCTTTGTTCTCTGCGCCTTTATGAAAGCCAGCTCCAAAACAGGGATCTTCTTCTCACGAGGACAGCGACAATGAATGTGAGGGTGAGGTTCTCTTCTGCATGAGGGAGAACAATTGGCTTCAGAACAAACTCTATGGGGACACTGGCAGTTAAAAATGTCAAGAAGAGTATCAAGTGTGTGCAGAAATTTATTTTTCTTTGCTAGTTTTCCTTTACCAAGTGATGTCTCAACTGCTTTGTGCCACAGCTTTGTTAATTTTAGCTCAATAGTTCTATACTGATTGAGTACAGGTGGTTTGAATAACACATTAGCTTTTTTCCACTGATGCAGAAGAGGGGGAATCATGTCCCTTGTGAGCATTTTCTCTGTGTAGTTCCTTCTATCCTTTGTATTTTGTTCACGAAGGAGTAACCCTAGTCTCAGCATGTCTCGCACTGTTGGTAGTTCTGATACGGGAAGCTCCTTGCCTGTACCGACTAACAAGCTCAAGTGGCATGACGACTGACCTCTTGTCTTCAATTTTGGCATCTTAGGAATATCTGAAAAGAAAGAAAAACACTTAAGTATTTTATATCAATTACGATGTTTCAAAGTTTAGTCATTCGATGTTCTAAATTCAATAAAAAAAATTTCATGGGATTACAACATAATTAGACAGAAGAATATGATAATAATAAATAATTGTAATAATCAATAATCCATACTTACAGTTAAACTGTAGTATTCGTCTAGTAGAATAACTATGAAGTAGGTACAAGAGCAATAACAGCAAACCACCGTCTATGACATCTAAGAGGCAACTGAGGACTGAGAGTGAGGGACAGTTCTATTCATGTCGTGACTTGTACATTGTACAACAACTATATGACCTTGTAAACACTCCATATGCGATCAATGGGATAATTCTGTGACAGATGAATATTCAATCAATTTATGTCCTATTATTTAGTAAAAGAGTCAATTTCTGAAACTTTAAGGTAAAATTGATGTAGGTAAGGGTTATTTTATTTCATTTTGGTTGGCCAATTTCAAGTTTTGACATGAAAAGACTATATTTTCACTACCAAAATTGATTTGAAAAAAGTTGACAAAATTGACACACCCTACTGTTTATGTATGTTGTAGGCTATTTGTAGCGGTGTCAATGTTGTTGTGGCTGGATGTTAGAGTGATGACATCTGCATATGATGATAAGGTAAGCTTGTTATCTATGGGTATTGGAATGTCATGCATGTATAAGTTGAAGAATGTTGGTGAGAAAACAGAGCCTTGAGGGACCCCGTTCGGAAAAAGCCTGTTTTTGGATGACTTGCCATTAAATGTGATATTAGGCCTGTTCAAAAATCAACTTTTTCTTATTTTCATAGGTTTCTGTACATTTTCCCATGCTGTTTGATCTGAAAAAGCCGAAAATCACAACTATTTTGACCTAGGATGTTGGGAAGCATTGCCGCATGGAGCTTTAAATTTTCTGCCTTGAAATCGGCCACAGCGCCAATTCCGGGGTCCCTTGAATTATGTTTTGCACTTTAACTTTTGATCTAAACAAGATAGAGCAACAAATTAGGTATCAAATGAAAGAGCATAAAATTAATAAATAATAATAATAATAATAATATAATAATAATTAATATAATAATAATAATAATAATAATAATTATCTATCATTTTTCAGGAAACAACAGAAACTCAATCAGAATCTAGAAAACCATCTACAAGTTACAACTTCACAATGGCATTAAGCAAGGAGCTGAGGGAGCTCCGTGGGCGCACAGTTGATATCTCAGAACCTCCACGTACTGTCCACAGGCAGGTGTCAACTGGGCCATCTACCAGATCTCTCACTGAAACTTTCCTGGTTGGATACCCTTCAGCTTTTATCAGTGGTTCCCAGCTTCCCACCAACAGACAGGCGTTCCAGTATTTCCTTAATCTTCAGAATTTACCGGAAAATGCAGGGAGGCCCATGGTTCAAGACCTTGCATATGAAACAGTTGAATCTATCATCCCATTCTGGCAGATGGCTAGGATCAAGACAATGACCAAGTACAACGCAATGAAGCTCTTCATGAAACTACATGAGAAACATCGTGCTCTGGTGAAAAGCAAAGGAAGAGCAAGTAACCCTGGAGGAAAAAGAGGAGCATTTGTGCTGGAATTAGACAGCCTGTTCGATATAGGAGCTCCAGATGCAATCCAGGAAATACAGAACAACAGACTGTTATCCAGAGAGAAGAAAGATGGGATATCAGGTTCTACGAAGACCAAAAGACTGAGAGGAAAGGTCATATGTCTGGTCATGACAAGATTTTTGAGACAAGATCCCTGCAGCAAGCAGCGAGGAATGAAAGACTGCAGCATAGACAAGACAAGGTAAAACTAATTACTTTGAACGTTACAAAAAGTTTTAAGTTTTACTCCATTGCGATATTTAGCATGTACTTAACAATTACTGTCTTAACATGTTGTACTATTTTACAGCTGCAGCAGAACAAGAGGCAGTTGTTCATGTGGATGACATTACCTGGGGTGACTCAACTGACAACGACGCTAACACAGAGGACATGGATTACCATCAGCCTCGTCCTGGATGTTCTCACCATCAAGACACTGTGACTAGTGTGACTTTGACGTATCCAAGGAAGGTCATGGAATGTGATGTCATCTGCAATACAGCTGATCGTCTTGGTTTATCAGACAATCAAGTTACTGCCATGGTTTCTGCCACCTTGAAAGCTGGAGGGGCTGATCTGGATAACTTCGTCATCTCAACCTCAACAACACGTCGCAACAGAATGCTGTCCAGGTATAATATCAGCCAGAGTCACATGTCCAAGTTTTGTGAAAACCCCCCACAGTACGCTGCCTTACACTGGGATGGAAAGTTGCTCAAAGATGTCTTGGGCAGTGAACCTGGAAGTACCTCAGAGACTTTAGCTGTGCTAGTGTCTGGTCCACCTTCATACACTGAAGGAAAGTTATTGGGAGTACCTGTCATCGACAATTCTTCTGGCACAGCTCAGGCTGAGGCTTCAATGGATTTACTGGAGACATGGGAACTTACGGATAATGTTACTGCCCTTGTTTTTGACACTACATCCAGTAACAGTGGAGTTCACAGAGGAGCTGCCAAACTGCTAGAGAAAATGCTGAACAAAAAGGTGTTTATCTGGCCTGTCGACATCACATCCTGGAAATCCTAGTAGGAGCAGTTTGGGAGAAGCTGTTTGGGAAGGTGAAGGGCCAGATAATCCCTGGTTTGAGCATCTGAAGGATGTTTGGACGGACTTGTCCAAGGAAAACCCAAAGATGCTGGCTATCAACAGCAAATGGCTGAAGGAAAAGAAGAAGAACAGTGAAGAAATACTCCAAGACATTCTAACAGCAGAAAGGCTTCCAAGAGCCGACTACAGGGAAATGGCTGAACTGACAGTCATTGTTCTTGGAGGAACGCCTCCTCGAGGTATTCACTGGAGTCGACCAGGCGCCATTCATCAGGCCAGATGGATGGCCAGAAACCTGTACTCCATGAAAATGCTGATGTTTGCAGATCAACT
The DNA here is from genome assembly GCA_023014485.1 of Bathynomus jamesi. Classification (NCBI taxonomy): domain Eukaryota; kingdom Metazoa; phylum Arthropoda; class Malacostraca; order Isopoda; family Cirolanidae; genus Bathynomus; species Bathynomus jamesi. Next base: position 42,936 of record JAJOZX010004580.1, on the reverse strand, counting down.
TGAGTACGACGAAGACACTGTATCAAAGATGGAAAGACTCAACACCTTCCTTGCGCTGTTCTACACTCCTGTATGGATGATGTCAATGTCTGCTGCAGATGCTCCCGTGAATGATCTAAGTCTAATCCAGGACATGTTGAAGTACAAGAAAACTGACCCAGAGCTTGCTGATGCAGTACTTAATAAGATGGAAAACCACAAATGGTACCTGACGCAGGAAGTCGTGCATTTGCCCTGTTCAACAGTAGATTGAGTGACACATTGAAGCACGACATTGCTGCCCAGTTACATGCCACTGAGAAGCCAGACAGCTTCAGAACAGGAAAGCCTCTATTCCAGAGAGTCACAGCTAAGACCACCCTGGTTGATCTCATTGGCCCAGAATCACATTTCCTGCTGGACACACTGAACATTGGATCCGAGTGGCTTCTGGAACCTGTCACGTCTTGGCCACAGAATGAGGACTACAGAAAAGCGTTGGACTATGTTAAGAATCTGAAAGCGGTGAATGACATTGCTGAACGTGGTGTCAAGATGATGAGCGACTTTGCAAATGTCATAACAACAGATGCCAAGCAAAGGGACTATCTCCTTCAAGCTGTGGAGTTCAACAGACGCCGCTTTGACAGCTTCAAGAAACAAACTCTCAACAACTGACTGTGTAAATGTCATTATGAAATTAATCATCATGTAATGCTTTCACTTCTTGATCGATTAGACTTGTGACAAAATGTTAATCTCAAATTTGTGTCATGAATAAGGCGCCTTGTCTGCCTTGAGTGTGAGAAAACGAATTTTGTGATATTTCTGAAATCTTTGTATGTACCAATGTGCCATTTCTTGTTCCAAGACTATCATAATTGTATAAGTTAGAAAGAGGATTAAAAACACTTTAATTTGGTGCCTATTTTGTTGCTCTATCTTGTTTAGATAAAAAGTTATAGTGCAAAACATGATTAAGGGACCCCGGAACTGGTGCTTTGGCCGATTTCAAGGCAGAAAACTTAAAGCTCCATGCGGCAATGCTTCCCAACAACCTAGGTCAAAATGGTTGTGATTTTCGGCCTCTTCAGGTCAAAAAGCATGGGAAAAAGTACAGAAACCTATGAAAATAAGAAAAAGTTGATTTTTGAACAGGGCTAATGTGACATGTATCTTCCTGAAAGATAGTTGCTCACTCACCTTTTGGTGTTATTATGCATGTTTGTGTTGAGTATTTTGTTTATGAGAGGGAAGCGTGGGATAGCATCAAATGCTTTACTAATGTCTATTGTTGTTAATAGTGTACGTTGAGCTGGTCGTCTGGAGTTGATGCCATCCATGATGTGCTGCGTGAGGTTAGTGAGTAATGTTGTGGGTGAGTGGTGAGGTCTGAATCCATGTTGAGTAGGCATTTGTTTGCATTATTGATGATCTGATTAAATGTCTTGAGTGTTGTATTGATGTTTATGATGGGTGTGCTGTTTAATGTGGTGAATTGTTCCTCAGTCTGTATTTTGAACTGTTCCCAATCAGCTTTCTTGTAATTTCTGTAAGTGTGCCTAAGGCTGTTGGGGAAGAGTGTAGAACGTGTTGTAATGATGATGGGCAGGTGGTCTGATGACAGTTGTTTTTCTGTTCTCCAGTGTGTATCTGTTGCTAGTGAGGGAGAACAGAACGTTATGTCTGGGGAGGAGTTTGAGTATCCTGCGTGATGTGGTATGTGTGTATGTTCTTCTGTATTGTTAAGAATGAAGAGGCTGTTTAGTTGTGTGGCTCTGTTGGCGCCTCTGGTGTTGCTTTGGTTGTGCAGGTACCAACTACCAACTAGGTCCCGAGGTTGTGCACCTGGGTGTTAAAAAATTAATAATTTAAAAAAATTAAATGACATCATCAAGATCATTACGTCATTACGTATATATATATATATATATATATATCGAAACCTATGGTAAAATTATTGAATACCCGGTTAAGGTCATTGAATGCCCGGTTAGGTCAACTGTACGCCCTTGACGATTGGTTATGTTAAGTTGTGATATTTTCGTTAAAACGCGAGATATTTTTGCTACCCGCACGAAAGGCGGGTTCTCGGCTAGTATATATATAAGAACTCCATAATTCTCAGGTATGTTTCATTTTGCAAGATGGTTTTTTTAACCATGAATCCAGCCGACAATAAAACTGAATAAGACCTAGAGTCCAAGACTGTGTCCCAGGTTTGAGCTCACTACAGCAATGCTAGTCTAAGTTAATATAGGCCAAAAATTGCAATGATTGAAAGACAATTCTTTACTTAAGGCTTATAATTGCATACATTTAATCTAGCATAGCCTTCTAACATCACTAAAATATATTTTGTTTCATATATAATAATAATATAATAAATACAATAAATAATAATAATAATAATAATAATAATAATAAAATGAATTCTTGAAATAACTTTAATTCCACAGAGATAAAATGTTTGTTTACAAAAAGTAACTCGAGTTTTCTCTATCTTCGTCTGGAAGCTAACTTAGCAAAACTTAAACCTAATTTATTTTGACGAAAAGAACATGGCAACTTGAATTGACTTGATGGACTTGAACGAAAAACAAGCCGCTTTAGTTTTGTTTTAGTTTGCATACAATGTGATGTGGACAATAATGAGTTTGCCATGTCTAAATTAAATTTTCACATTTAAATTAAAAACTAAAATTATTAATACTGCCCGACTGAAACTCGTTAAAAAAGATCAAAGTAAATTTGTTGACGTTTCACCAATAATAATCAGCGTATATTCAACGCGTGTGATTTAACACTTCCATTACAGTTGATCTAAGTCCAATTACACCAATGGCAATCTTTAATTAAGTGATATATTTTTGCAGTAGTTGGACACCTACTCAACTGAATCGTTAAATAGTTTCAACGTTGGATATGAACGGGTTGAATAAACACTGAAATTATATATATATATATATATATATATATATATATATATATATATAGGCGCCTCGGTGGTGTAGTGGTTAGCGTCGCTGACTACGAAACCATCGGCCCCGGGTTCGAGACCCGACGGCAGCCGGCGCGCAGCAAAACCCAGCTGTTCATCCTTCCACACAACAAAGAAAGTGGTTGGTAGATAAATGGGTACCCTTAGGTGGGGATGGGACGATTCATCGCCGCCAACTCAACGCCAGCCAAACTCATCGCCGATCCAACTCATCGCCAGTATGGCTCATAAAACAACTCAAATAATAGTAAAAAAAAAAAATGATTAGGAAAGGAAAAGATGAAGATGATTAATCATTATATTATTTATTATTTATTAAATTATTTATTTATTATTTATTATTGTTGGCAAATTTTTCTCTGCCTCGCTGGCTGGAAATATGCTCCATCTTGAAGGGTTTCTGAAGTTTAACAGTAGAAGCTTAACAGAAATATAAGATACTAACATCTTTTTCAAGCTTAAGTAAAGTTGCCAGCTTTCTCTAGAAGAAAAACATGTTAATAAAGTAAAGTTGGTTGGTTTTCCTAGTTATTAATTAATAATATAGAAAATTTAGAATATAGAATCTTATATTATCAAAATATTCAAAATATAAAATATTTATAATTTCCATTGTGTATATTGTGTATACATCTATATTTTTCTGGTGATGAGTTGACTGACGATGAGTTGGATCGACGATGAGTTGGATCGGCGATGAGTTGGCTGGCGATGAGTCGGCGGCGATGAGATGGCGTCGATGAAAAGGTACCGACCCCCCTAGGTGGCCTAATGGTTAAGACGCTGGGCTGCTGATGGGGCGTGGTTCGGATTCCACGTTAAACTGTAGGTCTAAGGTGGAGTGAAAAGCTTGACCTTCGTCAGAATGAACAATTCGGGCGGAAGCTAACCAAAGGTTATATATATTCTTATTTATTTTTATTTATTTGTAAAGTTTTTGATTATATTTCAGAGATCATTTGCAAAATCACTAAAGGAGAGAGGATAAAACTTTTACTCTGCAAAACCTAAAACACACGGTAATACTTATATTAACTACTGTAGGAATATAAGCAACTATCTTCATACTAAATTGAAATAACCTTTCAAGAGAACAAGTAGAAAATAAAAAAATCACGTCATACTTTTAACTTTAATTACTGTGACGTTCCTTCAGGATAATACTGCAATAACAAAGTTTGGGGTTGTTTTAATCTCCTTCGTAACATCTAAGGTCATATGACGAAGGGACCTACAGATTTTCGTGGAATTCGAATCATTACCGTAAGAAGAAATGCTCAGAGAAGCTCCTTATTGGCTGAAATCTGAAGTCCAAACCGAAACTCGAGAACCCAGGACCTTCAAATTAACAGCGCTGCGCTTTACCAATAGACGACAATGGATGGGTTTTAATTCGCTAAATTTTCGGGTACGTTGAAAATTATCTATATTTTTGTTTGAATTGTTCTAACAACGTCGTATCTGAACCGTTGTACAAATGACCCATGAAAAAATCCTTGGTACATTTTTAGTGGAATTCAAATCTTCAAAAATAATTAAGGGGGGTACACTTTTTAATTTGGAATGACGGCTCTTCATTTGTGATTTTTGTTTGAGTGTCATTTAAATAAGGATTATAATTTTATTGGTAAATGACTTCTTTATAACTTATTTTCTCTCTTTGTCTTACAGAAATGTATACGTGAAATCAGCCCTTCTTCAGGTTTTGCTTCTTTTTTTTTGTATTGTATCTCGATGACCAATTTGGTTTAAAACTTTACTGACCAAAACACACCGCAGTTCATCGGTACATAATATCCAGTCAGGAAAGCCAGAAACTGGCCGCCCAGCGCTCAGACCAACTAATGCAGCCTATTGTTCTAATTTCTGTATTATTATTATTACCAGTAGCATTGGGAATCAAACCCCGACCTCAGTATCTTCACTTTATAAGGAAACGGTTGTACCAACTGAGTTACGGAAGTTGGATGACTGGTTACATAGTTCATTCAACCAAATACGAGTTTTAGCCACCTCCCACCTACATTCCAGATTCATTTAAACCTTTTGCGCGCAAGTTTCATATGAATAAATTCATTTTCATTGGTGGCTCTCGTTTTTGATAGTAGTCACGACTGAAGGTTACCTGAAATAACTATATGTTAACTGTAAAAGAAAGAAAAAATCTGACACAAAAACATTAGTTACGTCATAGTCATATCAGTTGAAGTAGGTGATTACATATAAAAATACGTATTACAGACTTAACATCATACGGTACTATAAATTTTTAATTATTTATTTTTACTGAAATCAGTCAAAAAACTGCCATTTATTTGTACGGGAAGAAAGACAGCGACTGTGGTGACTCAGTGGGTAACGCCGTTTCTCTGTAAGCGAAGTGAAGACACTGAGATCAGGGGTTCGAAACCCGATGGTACTGGTGGTAATAATACAGGAGTAAGTCCAATGATCTGAGCACTGTGTCAGTTTCTGCCCTCTTGACTGATGGCAAAATACCAAAGTCGACGATACTTTGACGCGCCTGCATCTTTATTTCTTTGTAAATAAAAATCTTGGAGTCACTACAGGGTAATCCCAAAAAAGGTGTTCCCAGAAATAACTTATTACTTAAATATTTTTGGGGAACACTTTCTTTGAATCACCCTGTATATTCATTGTTTCCAAATCATATGTACTTTGAATGCTTTACAAACCCTTGCATGTAATATTAAAAAGAATTAGAGGACGTGTGTTATCTACTCTGTTAATTTTTCTCTACTTTATTTTATTCTATTTTGCGTGGATTTTGGGACCATTAGGCTTTAAAGCTTTTTGTCAATAATGAAATCCAAAGTTTCTACCAAGCAACCAAGCAACCAAGCTTGGTTGCTTTGAGAATATTTTCTTCTCATTTCGTTCATATTTCAATTATTTTCCAATCTTTCTTTTGTTATTTTTCTTTTTTCGCGTTTTATTCATATTATTTATGGTTTCCATGGAAACCAAAAAAATGCATATAACTGAATACGAGAGAATTGTTAATACATTAAGCTTTATATTTACTTAATAACACTTTGTTTATTCGTTTATCGCTGTAATTATTAAGCGTGTTGGTGGAAAGTATTCTCAGTCGTGGTTTAATCAAGGATTCACGTATAATGAGCTAATTTGTAATTCTATTTAACCCATCACCAAAGTGCATACGAGCCTCTTTTATTAATGTTTGCAGCTAAAACTTTAGCGTTATTCAACAAAGAAATAAAAGACGACTACTACTACTACTACTACTACTACTACGACGAGAGAGAGAAGAGAGAGAGAGAGAGAGAGAGAGTTAAAAGAAAAGAGAAGTTTCCTTTGATTAAACTATTTAGGCATTTTTCTTAGTAAACAGCATTAAACACTACCCATAATTATGAACGGTATTAGTTGGCCTGAGTGCTGTGCCATTTCTGGGACCCTCTCACTGATTATTATTATTATTCACCCATACTTATGAGGTATACTAACAAGTGTACGACTATTTTCCTTGTAAAAAATATATACAGTAAGTATACTTCAGTTCAGTGATGTAGGACTCGAGACAGGTCTCGCTCTCGAGACCTTTTTTTATGGTCTCGGTCTCGGTCTCGGGTGCTTAGGTCTCGGTCTCAGCCATGGTGGTCTCGACTACATCACTGCTTCAGTTTATCAATTACGTTTCAGTACCGTACAATTTTTTAAATCAGTATATTCATGTGTTATTAGGTGGTTGATGGAGTTGTTCAACCTCCTTCGTCATTTTCATATGACGGAGGGACATACAGCTTTACATCGGTTCGCTACATAATCTGAACGAAGAGAACAGTCTCCCATCCAACTACTCTCGAGATCGCATGTCACTTAATTCTGCTGATTGGCGGGAAGTGGTGTTACGACACTGGCCACAACGACTCTGGTGTGTTGTAATAAAATGTTAATAACCATAACCGCATCCTAAAATTTGTATTGAAAGGTTATTGCACTCAAGTAGTATGGCCGCAAAAGGGTAGAGTGTGCAATGTTGATCATGTTGCAAAGGGTAGGGTCATTGCAAAGCGGGTTATGCAACAAGGGGTGGGGGTTAACCCCCAAGTTGCATGAAGGGGGTGCGGGTAATATGGGAGGGGGTTATGCAACAAGGGGTGGGGAAACTACCCAAGTTGCATGAAGGGTGAGCTTTGGGGGGGAGACGGAGGATGACCTTCCCCCAAAGGGTGACCCTGACTTATACCCTAACTTTGGGGGAGAAGGGAGGAGGGCCTCCCCCGAAAGGGGTATCCCTAACCAAAGACGGTAAACCTTACCCTAAGAGAAGAGAGAGAGAGAGCATCCTCTCGCCTGGACCTCCAGACGCATAATAAAGATCTTGGTCTTTGCACTTGGCTTAGAAGGTCTTAATCAGCCAGTGGCTTAGAAGAATTAATCTGGCTTAGTTGGCGTAAATGGCTTGTTTAGGTGTATGTGTATATATATTATTAACTTTGAGTTGCCAAATTGCGCTATTTATTTAATTAAAGGAGATGGTTTTGACAGTTGGCTTAAATTGTTGTTGTTGTTTAGCCGATCAGCCCACCCTGATCGAGCAAGTCGGTGGCACGCAGGTAACAGATCGCCCTCTCCGGAGTGGACCAGAGGTTCAGCGCACTAATGATGTTGTGTTGTGTTCGTTGTTGTGCTAGAGCGGTACAGTCTGTCATAATGCGTTCAATTGTTTGTGGTGTGTCCTGGCACAGGTGGCAGGTGTCGTCTATGGAGTTGGCTAGTCTGTGTTTATATGTCCGTAAGTTGGGGTGATGTCCACATCGGAATCGTACTAAGTTAACTCGATCCGATCTGCTCAGGCTGATCTCTGACCTGTTAATGGGTGGCGGCTTCGCACCTAGGACCGCATTCGGACCGAGTCGCATTAGTGCTTTGTGGATTAGGTGTGTGTGTATGTGTTTTCTGTACTGTGTGATGTTTGTGGGGCGTGGTATGGAATGGAGTATTTGGTTATAATGTCTCTCTGGTGTTACCTTAATGGTGCGAGGTGTCTGTGCATGATTGTACATGTATTGGCAAGGGTGTTGTCGGGTAGTTGTCGCTGCTGCCATGAATTGTGTTCCCCTCATGTCTAAATGTTCCCTAACTTTCAGTATTTTTGTTTCTATGTACATGTGTTCTATTGGTGTTTTTTGAGTACATCATGTAGTGATACGAAGTGCGTTGTTTTGTATTGTCTGTAAGGTGTTTATATGTGTGTTTGAGATAATGGGTACCCAGCATGGGCTAGCATAGTCCATAACTGAGCGAATATATTGTTTGTATATGAGTGATGTTGTTTCCTGCTGGTGTCCAAAGTTTGTGCCTGTTAGTACACTAAGTGTGTTAAGTCTTGACGTACATTTGTTTTTAATGTCCTGAATGTGGTTTACAAAAGATAATGATGTGTTGTATGTGACTCCAAGTATTTTGGTCCTGTGAGTGTGTGGAATGTTGTTGTTTAGTGTAATCTGTGGAGTTATCTGGTGTTCTTTTGTGTTGCTTGTTAGCAAGGTAATGGTTGATTTTGTGGGCGCTACTTTGAGTCTATTGTGTGTGAGCCAGTCTTGTATACTGTTTATGTATGTTTATAGGCTATTTGTAGCGGTGTCGATATTGTTGTGGGTGGATGTTAGAGTGATGACATCTGCATGTGATGATAAGGTAAGCTTGTTATCTATGGGTATTGGAATGTCATGCATGTATAAGTTGAAGAGTGTTGGTGAGAGAACAGAGCCTTGAGGGACCCCATTCGGAAAAAGCTTGTTTTTGGATGACTTGCCATTAAATGCGACATGTGAGTATCTTCCTGAAAGATAGTTGCTCAGCCACCGTTTGGTGTTATTATGCATGTTTGTGTTGAGTATTTTGTTTATGAGAGGGAAGCGTGGGATAGCATCAAATGCTTTACTAATGTCTATTATTGCTAATAGTGTACGTTGAGCTGGTCGTCTGGAGTTGATGCCATCCATGATGTGCTGCGTGAGGTTAGTGAGTAATGTCGTGGTTGAGTGGTGAGGTCTGAATCCATGTTGAGTAGATGATAGTGGTATGTGTGGGTTGGTGATTTGTAAGATTAGTCTTTCTGTTACTTTGGAAGGTGTGCATAGTAAAGTAATTGGTTGGTGATCAGAAGGCGTAAATGGCTTGTTTAGGTGTATATTATATATATATATATATATATATATATATATATATATATAAATAATTGTTATTAACTTCTGAGTTGCCAGATTGTGGCATTGTTTATATATATTCACATCACCCCAGTTATTCCTTAATATCGTGTGTGTATATATATATATATATATATATATAATATATATATATACATACACACCAAGGAGTATCTTTATTGAATAATAAAACACAAGTACATTATTCTGTTTATTTAGACGAATTATTGGAAATAATTTCATGAAATACACACTTTAAACTATCTATCTATATGTGCACTATGCAATAAATATGAGTTAACATTATATATACACATTCTTAAATAATAATATTAGTACAGGAGAAATCTATACACACACATTTATATTAAATAATAATAATAATAATACAATTTTAACAAATATATAGAAAATAAATATACATTCAAAAATTAATATATAAACTTCAAAATAATAATAGTACAGGAGAAATCTATATACACATTATGTTCTGCTGCGCTTAACTAAAATACTAAACTCGCACGTGATCGAGTCTACAGTTACATCATTGTTGCTTTGCACTATGCAATAAATATGAGTTAACATTATTTCACTGCTCAAGGTATGCGGATATCTATATTCGATGTAAAGGGCCTTCAATTCGTTCAATACTATTTTTGTGGCCACTTTACATTCGGTTGGCAAGTTATCAATCATTAAACACGAACAGAATACAATCAAAAGCACGCACAAAGAGGGCGTCGTTCGCCACAACATCATTATTAAATTCAAGTTTATAAACACTCCTTTCCAACCGAGGGTTTATTCTTAATGATCCGAGCTTTTCAACCGTGAACTCTTCTTTACAATGCATATCGGCAGTTGAAATAATCTTCTAAGTCGTAGCGACAGCTGCTTATTATATAAAGAAATAGTTCTTCAGGGTGAACGGTGTAAGTGGGCTCAGCCCTGTACCGCTCAAGTCCTTTGTACCAAAGTTCATGATATTTCGAAGAGTCTAAACCCTTTAAATAAGCATCCAGTTCTAGACCATTCTCGCCATGTTCATTCCTACATTCGGTAAACCCGTCCAGCAGAGCGGTGTATGCGTATTCAAGAACCGTATCAAAATGAAGCATATCCGTAACACGTGCGTCTAATATAGGATTTAGCTTGCGAAAACCGACGATTTCAAACATTCTGTCGAGGATGAAGCGGTTTCACGTGGGGACAAGAACGTTATTATCAGATGCATTCCTCCACATCAGTCGTATATCAATGCATGGCTGATCGCTATTTATACACAACGTACAAACAATAGCATATGAGGGGGTTATCACTAATCTGTTCTCTTCTTGTACCTACACCTGCAGGTATTTTATAACGATCCTCGCTCCACTTCTCAACTATCACGAAGACTCTATTCATCTCCTGAACACTTACATAAACAACATTTCGTTTACCAGAGTTTGTTTGTCTACAAGTTGTTTCAAGTACATAGTTAACGGTACCTGTTTTACGCCTGAACACAAGCAATGACTTCGTCACGGACACATCGTATATGGCATTGAGAATGCTGCTCAAAGGAAGCTCTATCGTATCCTATTGTTAGGAGTGCACGTCCGGAAGGTTCAAGCTCTGAGATGACTATGAGCAGCCGGTTCGCGGTTTGGCTCGGAGACAGGTGTGGGAAACGAGTCACACGCGTGAGTCATACCAAGCGTTAATATTTCGTGTACGGGTTTGTTCCAAAATGAGTCATGTGAATATTTGTACCCCATTATAATGAGCAATCGTTTAGAGAATTTTCCATCTGCGACACACGAAGTAATCTCGGCTTTAATGTTTTATCGCTCCCACTCCCCAGAATGCTCACCGGACATTTTTGTTCAGGGGATTTTCGTGAACTAAACACATTTTATTAACACTCCTGCGCACTATTTGAGAGAAACATGTGCCCATATTTTTCCTTTTTGCTTAGCAAGCGATAATCGTCTCTAAATTCTATTAAAACCTCACACAGGCCTTTAGCCATAACCTCACTTCAAACCTCGTCATGATATATATGAATGTAGTGGTAAAAATATTTCAGATTGTCCATTATAACAAGATTTACATTCTTGGCCGTAGGGTACGAGTACTCGGTATGATGCAGCATGACATAATACCGCTTGTCACACCACTCATCAACAAGACTCACTAACCATACCCGTTGCTTCTCTTCTGCACGTGTTGTTTCTTTCACTTTGTGGTATATGTAAGCGTTTACGCAGTTTAGTCCTAACAACATAGTTCATTACAGCGTTTGTGCCACGAAAGCCTGCATTGCTCTCGCCAGAATAGCCGTAGAGTATTTGAACCTCTTGTTCCTCAAGCTTCGAACGGTTCAATTTAGCCTTAAGAGACTCAAATGTGGGAGGGCATGGGAGTTTTTCAGTATCCACCTCATCCGTAGATTTTACCGAATACCATTTCATAAACGTCAAGCACGCAATATCAAAGGTAGCCATCACTGTTTTTCGTCTGCGTGAGAATTCTTCAAATATACGTCTGAGACTCAGGGCTTGCAGCGGTCAACTGAGCACGCAGGGGTAGAGATTAACAAGGTAGTAGCAGGAGTCACGTGATCTCTGATTGACCATTCAGGGGGCGGACGTTAGGACTTTTCCTGTACATACGCGCACGCACACACACACACACACACACACACACGCACACACACACACACACACAAAGGAGAAAATGAAACGCTAATTGAAGACGATTTATTTAATAAACATATCGAATTATTCAAGGTATATATATTCAAATACGTGTAATAAGTAAAACATACATATCAATAACAAGTAACTAGACACATATATATACTAGGGGCAATCAATATATTTTGCCCCACCCTTTTTTCTTAGCTAAATAATAGGCCATGGGGCTGAAATGTCTTTTGGGCCGTAAGTTTGAACTTTCTGCGCTTCACATAACCGGATTTTTCCAGCTTGAACCTCCCCTCCTTGTATAAAACCGCTTTTAAAAGCCCTCGTATAAAACCGATGGTTAACGCAGTTTCGAAAATGGCGTCTGACAGTGATGTGCGTCATAAACAGAGCTGTTATCGAGTTCTTAACCACAGAGAAGGAAACAGTTGGAAATATTCACAAACGTCTACAAGACGTTTACAGAGATGCTGTTGTTGATCGAAGCACAGTTGGACGCTGGTCTAAACGTGTGAGATCATCGGAGAGAGGGAGAGCCAACCTCGATGATGAACCACGAAGCAGTCGCCCATCATCGGCTGTCACATTTCACACTGTGCAACGTGTTAACAGCATCATTCGATCAAATCGGCGCGTCACATACAAGGAACTATCACTGGAGCTAGGAATTAGTGAAGGAAGTGTGAATACGATAATCCAGCAACACTGATACCAGTACTCAAAAGTGTGTTCACGGTTTGTTCCTCGCCAACTGAGTGAAGATCACAAAGCCTAAAGAAAAGAAATTGCTTGTGAGTCGTTGGTTCGATACGAGGCAGAAGGAGATGACTTCCTTTCACGAATTGTGATTGGGGATGAGACATGGGTACACCAATTTGTACCTGAAACAAAACGCCAATCCATGGAGTGATATCACGCAGACTCTCCACGCAAGAAAAAGTTCAAAATGGCTCCCTCTGCAGGAAAAGTTATGACCGCCATCTTGTGAGACATGAAAGGGGTGATTCTGGTGGACATTATGAAGAAAGGACAAACAATGAACTCAGAGGCATATATTTCTACCCTACAGAGACTCCAGAGACATATAAAGCGAGTTCGACCGGAGAGAACTGGAAGATGTCCTTCTTTTGCACGATAACGCAACACCACACAACAATTTGCAAACAAGAGAGACCATCACAAAAATACGCTTGACTGTGTTACCCCACCCTCCATATAGCCCGGATCTGGCACCTTCGGACTTCCATTTGTTTGGGACAATGAAGGATGGTATTTGTGGAAGAAAGTTTCAGAGTGACGATGAGGTTGTTGAGGAGGTTAAGAGGTGGCTCCAGCGGAACCCAGCGGACTTTTACCATCAAGGAATAAAGGCCCTTGTTTCGAGGTGGAGGAAAGCCGTAGAAAAGGATGGAGACTATGTGGAAAAATAAAAACTTGTAAAAAAGGTATGTAACTACTTGTGTACAAAATTTCTGAAACTTACAAGGAAACTTGGAAAGAAAAAAAAAGGTGGGGCAAAATATATTGAGTGGCCCTCAATATAACAATCAAGGGTTATGGTAGCCAAAGCGTACGGTATCATAGGTATCAGGTACCTGGTAACGTTTCCTATAGGTGTTACGACACATTTTCATACCCCTAAGTTCCTTCACACACCCCAGCTTCTGGGTCCGAAAATTGTGGGTCCCTACAGTCAGTTGGGGCGGTTGGTCGCGCTCATCTTCCAAGCACACTAGCTCCTTCAACGAATCAAAGTTAACGATCCGTCGGTTCGCCTGGTTAAGCGTGATGCCCTTGGCCTTCACGATATATTTCATCTCCTCCCCCACCCTCACCCGTACCTCATATGTTTTTGGACCTGTTGAGACAAAAGAGTCGGCGTATGCGATGTCACCATACTCATCCTTGATCTCATCAGTCAACTCTCCGAGTTCCCAATAGGCGGCATGTATTCAACCTCCCTCCCTGTGAATATCACACTATCTGTGTCGGCGTACAGAACCCTCCGCCCAAGAGAATGCAATAGACCCCCAAAGTTTGATGCGAGCTTATGCGGTTGTAAAGCTGGCTACAGGTATGTTTGTAACACGTGAGGTATCTGTGGCCAATTCGGTAATGTTGTACTTTATTATGTACATATTACCTACATTCACGATCTCCATGACCTCTTTATCGGGACCATTGGCATAATCCCACACCTCGTTATAACTTTAGGCTAGATGAACGTTCCCCTTGCCTGTATTCTGTGCAAATTTTCCCCAACGTCTATCTAGACACAACTTTGCACTAAAGCGCTTGATCGGGTTCTTTACAATCTGGGAACGGTCAAGCTGTATCCCTTCACAGTCACGGTAACGCTGAATATAAGCCGATTTTTCATCTTCGGTATCAACTCCTCGCGGATACTTGATGTTTCTACCTTATCCTTCAAAAAAGTGTTTATATACGGCGTGAAAAGGTTGGGTAACTTCTGAAACCTCCACACCTCATATATCTTCAATATTTCTGTAGCCATGGCGAATGGCTAGGGACAGCTCAGGGCTTGTATATACGCCTCTGATCTTCCACTGGTTGGTTGTGTGATTACAAGCTCCATTGTTCTCCTCTGCGCACTTCACGCACAGGGGAAACATGAGATTGTGGTCTAAAACGACGGGTAAGATCGACATCTATAAGTCGCGAGGGGGAAGCACGTCTATGAAAGAAAGACCGAAATAGTTATTGTTCAAATTTGTTCAAAACTCTTCGATGGTGGGCAGGGCTGGTCGCACCAACTTCTCAGGTGCTCCTACGGGGTACGGATTGTTCCTCATCACGTAGGGGCATAAAGAGCAGAAGTCGTAGTAATCGAGCTTCACGCCCACAAGATTTTGTGAGTGAACTCGGTGCCTATAAGCTGATCGCGGGTGCGGGTCCATGCAAGACTGTCGACAGGAGATCTACTGTAGATATCTCCTACGATTCAACACTCAGGACGGGGGCATCCGTGCGACCAGCAACCGTTAAAGGAGTACACAGTCTCACCAGTGGTACGGTTTTCGCTTAGACCATCAACCCAAAAAACACGACCATTGACCTTAATGGGTACTTCCCCCGTTGCGGGCATGTTTTATTTATACACTGGTTTTCTGCTGTAGGTGTATGAGCTAGTAAATAGCCTTGTGTCCATAACTGCGAGGGTTGTTTCTGTGAATGACGGCTAAGGTGTCTTTAGGCATGAAATTGTTCTTGAACACAGTAAAGCACAATGAGGCGATCGTGGTTGCGACTTGCAGCGGATCGCAGTTCAATCGGTCTATGTACCTCAGATTGTACCTCCTTCTAAAGGCCTGGAAACATACTCTAAGCACGCGTACATCATTCACGCAATAACACTCACATTCATCAGCTATAGTGTAAGGAGTGTAAGGATTATTTTCATTGAAACTGTTGTAGCAGCGGTCAAAATCTTCGCGCTCAATATCACTCATGTTGGTGTAGTTAAAGTAATGTTTGAGTGGAGGTAGTTCAACGTAATTTAAAGTGTCGCTAGGGAAGAAAGTGTAAGGGAAATACCCCTTTGAAACTTCTTCGGCGGCTACGCCCATTACCTTGGGTAGCTTGGCTAATTTACAAGGTGTGAATAATAAAGTGTTTTTAAACTCTACATTACCCTACCTCTTATTTGTATCTGTATAAGTTTGTTTCCTCTCTTCAAGGGATCGCCTGTAAATATCTCCGATGACTCGTGCTCAAGCAGTTCCTTATAAAGGAACTGTGTGTCAAATTTTGCTCCGTTATGGGCAAGAATATAGTCATTGTTTTGAACTTGTCCGCTAACTTGACAATATAGAACACAGAGTTTCACAGGGCTGTCGTGTGCGATCGTTTTAAAAGCGTTTGTCCGTTTACCACATTTGTGACATTCATCACACTCACCCTCCATGCCAGTGGCGGCTCGTGACTTTCAGTTATGGGGGTGCTGCCTCAGAAATTGCGAACAATTGTGTCGATTATATATATATATATATATGAGAGAGAGAGAAAGTCGAATAGATAAATAGATAACTACTCACTACTCAGTCATAAAAATAAGTAAAATAGTATCATAAAATCAATTATAGGGTACTTACGCTTAACGGGTAATTTCGAATTTGCCCAAAAATTTTATTTATAAACAATTCCATTCTTCTGTTTTTATTCTGAGCGGAAAAATATTCTAGGAAATGAAAGCTATATATTGTAAATAATCCAATTATTATATAATTAACTTCAATCTCACGACAAAAATAAATGATAACGAATCATTGATAAATGCAATTCGGAAATTAAATTTCGAATTAGCTAACGATACAGCAACACAACTACCACGTCAAACAAACAAATCGGCACTGCTCTGTCCACAGTGCTTTGGATCCTCTTAAACCCGCGATTCTGACTCGCTCTTCGTACGTCCGCCACCGAGGTTTCAAGCGTTTCGAACAAAATCTGGAACTGTTAAGTACACAGTTCCACGGGATGGCTAAAGCTACTTTCGTGATTCATTCGTTCGGCATTGAAATAGTTTAAGGAAAAAAGGATATAATCTGATTTAAAAACTCAAAGTTCATTGAAAAAAAACAATCAGAGAGGCTATTTTAAATATTTAAATATAAAGATCATAAGATCATGGGGGTGCTGCAGTTCCGCAGTGCCTACCGACGAGCCGCGGCTGCTCCATGCACTAATCGCAGATAGTCGGACTTACAAGTAGATGTGGGATAACCTCTGGTTTCAACAGCCGTATATGTTTCTATGTCGTAGTACACAGTTATACAAGGTCTATTTTTAGTCTTAGCATCTTTCGTATAACATACATGCTTTATACTATCTGCCTTATATTTCTCATGGCATGTAGGACAGTGAATTTCATTACATTTATGCTTGAATTTCCCCCAATCATCCATCATATGAAACATACAACATTCACAGATTCTCATTTTCCTGCACGTGCCAATTAACTTATGGAGCTCAAAGCGGTTATTATTGAAAAATTTACGTCTACACATATTACAGTCCCTTTTCTCAGCTTCAACTACACGGCTTTCACATTTGAAGCTTTTACACTGCTCACATACCATGTGACAATCCTTGCAATGTTTCACATATCTTCCGCAAACTCGAGATACCCCTTACACAAATCATGATGCCTTCCATATTTTCGACTTCTATCATAACTCGCGTAAAGAGCCCTTATATTACGGATGGGGAGATACGTTGCTCCTGACAGTCCTAAAATAAGTAGGGGCCTTGTACGATCTTTCACACAGCTTTTAAAAACACACACAGTACTACGACGATCATCCATTCCAAATACAACTATACGAACATTCATTTTCTCCTCTACCCTTCTCAGCTCTTCAGGACCCATATTATAGTCAAACTCAAGCTTGCAATCTGAAGATAGTTTACGGGCACGCTGCACAACCGTAGGCAGCAAAATTTTTGGGGTCCGTGTATTTAGCACAGTAAACATATGAGCTAAGACTACTGCTATAAAGCCGCAACCACGCTCGGTGTCTATATGCCGCCTGTAAATAACCGGAGAATTGAAGTTAAGAGTATAAGGTGTGGCACTATGACCCGCAACACGGAATACACGGTCAATATCTACCGTGAAGTTGTTCATATTGAAGGCTGTACTACTTTGAGAGGCCTGCATTATACGGCCTAATATATATTCTATATATACAGCGGCGAAGCGTCTGAATGGTATTACTACCTGAAAATCATCTACATCCCCGTCATCTGAACCGAACCCGAAAGACAGCCTCGTCCTGACTTCACGTTCGTCTCGGTTCTGAAGGGAAAACTCTACAATACGTTCAACTACGCATCGCAGACCGTGTTCAACACCATTTCTATACGTGGATCCAGGGTCAACCCTGACTACGTACCGATTTCTGGTCAGGGCTGGGGTGGGGGTGGCTGTGCGCACCAGTTCGAATGTTATACCATCCTCTACAGAATGAGAAGCTGCTGCTGTTGTGGAGAATGTGCCTGGAACTGAACAGGAATAAGGGGACGTATTTTTAGTTGAGGAAGGAGCTAGTGTGGGGGTTGTGTCGTACAACGTAGAGGGTTGGGGCTCTATTACTGGGAGTCTAACAGCCTGGCACGCTTTATACCTGACGTGGAAGGCTCTTCATCATGCCTCCGCTTTGAATTGTCGCGTGGTGGTGCTACAGTTGTCGCTGGTGTAGGTTCGTCAGTGGGGATGGAATCTGTGACCATAACTACACTGTCATCGGGATCGTCTGTAATATCGATGATGGGGACATGATGCTGTACCTCGTCGTCATTCACGGTTCTGTGGAAGAAGAGGAAAAACAAGACTGTAGAACAGTGGATCTCAAAGTCCCAGATCGCATTCCTCCCTTAGCGGTCCCAGGCTCTTCCAAATCCTCCCCACCATAAATTACGAAAAAGAAATAAATAATTTGCATCATTAGTTATACTTTATTTTTACAATAGTAATTATTAAAATTCAGTTATTCTACAAAACAAAACACTTAATTAACGAATGTCTAATAAATTAAAGGTGATTATTTGAACAAAAAAATGAAAGAAGAAAAAAGAAGCAACTTTTATTTCAGAATTGCAACTATTATAATTAGATTTTCGTTCGAATCATACAACTTTAATGAGAACCGTGAGCATCGTGCTGAGAAACTAAATGAGAAAATTGAGGAACAAAACAAGTCAATTTTGATCGATGATTGCCACGGTCACAAATGTTGATACGTCCTCTGTTCTTCGTCAAAATGTCCGTAAGAGCACTGAAGGCACATTCAACCAAGTATGTGGTCGGAAATGGCAGAAGTGCTTGCTGGGCCACCGTAGCTAATTTGTTATATTTGACACTGACTTGGAGATCCAGCCACATCAGTTGGTTTTTGGAGGCATGGATCGGTTTCACGCTGTTATCGTTTTGTAAGTCGATCAACTCGTCGATCTGATCAGAGTTCATAGCCAGACACTCATTATTTTCGCAGTTAAAAAGAAATGGCTGAGTAATCCAAGAGGGAAAGTTCATCCGTTTGAGATCGGTAAATCTGTCGTTCAACTCGACAAGCATCTTGGAAAGATGTTCAGAGATGATTCGGAGGACATCATCCGATGGTTCACATTTGCTGAGATGCGTGAATTGGGACATATTATTCTTCGAGATTTGGGCCTTCCAAAAGTTAAGTTTGTTGATAAAACCACAGATTTGGGTTTTGCAGTCCATGAGTGTTTTGTTCACCCTGCAGTTCCTTATTTAAAGCGTTCAGTTTACCAAAAATATCCGCAAGATATGAAATCAAGGCCTTGGATTCACTGGATTTCAAGAACTGAAAGTCCTCACGGTCCTCACCAAAGTCCAACAAGGTGTCGTACAGAGCAACGAACCTCTCCAGACAGTTGCCTTTCGAGAGTCATCGGACGTGGGTATGAAGAAGCAGTCTCACGTAGTCATCGTTCATATCCTGACAAAACGCTTTGAACAGTCTCTCCGTCTTAGGATGGGCTTTTATCAAATTTATCAATTTGATCACCTTTTTCATCGTTTGGTCCAGCTCAGGACTGAGGGTTTTAGCCGCCAAACTCTCTCCGTGAATGACACAGTGGACAGTCATCATATCCGGATTATCGTCTTTCAGAAGTTTGAGTACTCTCTTGTGTCGTCCCATCATTGTTGGAGCACCATCAGCAGCAGTGGACACAAGGTTGGTAATCGGAATATCATTTTCAGTCAGATATTTCTTGACTGCATTATAGATATCTTGCGCGGTGGTGGTGGTTGTCAAAGACTCGCAAAAAATCATCTCTTCCATGAATGTTGAGTTGTGCTGGAACCTGGCGTAGGCCAATAGAATGGCTTCACTGTCTCGGACGGTCGTTTCGTCGATGGCCAGCGAAAATTTGGTCGTCTGGAGGATCGCGGTCAATTGTGACTTGACGTCGTCGGCAATTTCGTCAATGAGGCGGCGAACAGTATCGTTGCTGAGGGGTAAGGCGGCAAGTTCCTCGTCGGCTCTTTTGTTGTCTTGTATTGTCCGGAGGTATATCTCAAAGGCTGGTTTCAGCAACTCTTCGCCATCGGTGCGTGGTCGAGATTTATTTGCGAGAAGAAAACTGAGTTGGAGCCCACGTTCGTTCATACTGGTTTGTGTTTTGAACATCGCCTCAAGTGACTTCTGTTTGCTTTTCGACCTCTGTTCATTCAGGCGTTTGAAGTACTCGAGGGGTTTCTTTGTGTTCTGGATGGACGTTTTTGAGGTGTCCTACCAGTTTCACCGGCCTCATGGAATCGTTACAGAGGTAATTGCAGCACAACAAGCAGTAAGGTTTGGTTTCATCAGTAGCATCAGGAATGAAACCGAACTTTAAATAGTCCGCCGAATATTGGCGGACCTTCTTGTTGGCGTTTGCAGACGCCAGCTGCTCAGAAGCTTTCCGTTTTGGCATTTTGCATACAAATCTGGAAAAACAGAAAACATAAATATAATAGACATAACACAGAAACATAACTATAATCCTCCCCAATTCCTCCCCTGGCCAAATTTCCTCCCCTTGGTCTTGAAATTCCTTCCCTGGGGTCCAAGTGGACCCATTTGAGAACCACTGCTGTAGAATATAAGGAACACCACTTAATTTTGTTTTATATTTTGTAAATGATCCACTTAGGAGTGTGACGTGTTAGAGATGGATTCTGTAGAAAAATTCAGGTTCACGAGCCAGTCCACGTGTATTATATCTGACCCTACAGGATGTGGTAAAACTGTGTTTATGCTTAAAATCATTAAAGATGAGGGAGAGACGTTCTCAAAATTTGTGCATAAAGTTATATGGTACTATTAGACGTACCAATCAGTATTCAACGAGTACCAAAGTGATATTTTGTTCCACAAAGGTGTATATGACGTTAATTCGTTAAAGGAAATGAACATACCTCATTGTAATTGATGCTCTCATGTTGGAAATTAATAAAACGTTTGCAGAGACATTTACAGTGTTCTCGCATTATCGTAACATAAGCATGTTCTTCATCAATCAGAATCTATTTTTCAAAAATAGGTACATGCGCGATGTGTCGTTAAATACACAATATCTAGTCTTATTCGCGCAACGTAGAGAGATGTGTCACAAATTGGGATATTAGCGTAATCAAATGTTCCAAAATCAGCTTAAGGAGTTTTTGGAAGTTTATAAAGAAGCTACAAGTCAACGTTACGGATATTTTCTTTGTGACCTTCACCCGCGAAACACGTTTAGAGTGCTTCTAAGAACGAATATATTCCCAAACGAACCTCAAACGGTGTATATTCCAGAATGACAAAGAGGCTAAAGAAATACCATGAATTAATAAAAATCTATCATTGACTACCCCGGGCATTGCAACAGATGTTTGTTAAAAATATCGACTCGGACTTTTTAAAATGCATCTGTGAAATCTGTCTTAACGTTATATGATTGTACAAAGAGGAGGATCATTCCTCCCCATCTTATTTTCAGTTTTGGCGCCTTTACTGACTAGATTAATATAATGAAGAAAGTGGTAGTGATTCCATACATACTTCACTGCAAAGTTCAAAGATTCCAGACACTGTTCTAGAGCCCCGTAAAAGCATCCTTAAAAGAAAAGAAAGCGAATTGTTAGCTCCATTAAACAGTGAAAAGTCACCTGATGAGAAAAGAGTCTTATACCGAGAAGCTCTACAGAAATTTCTTCACGAGTACGAAAATTATAAGAATCCGACAGAGATCTCCGTTGTTATTAGGCCCACGCGGACAACGATGAGCATGGCGACACAGGTCCTAGGTCCGACGCTAGAGATAACCAAACAAAGAATAACGGGTCGACCCCACAACATATCGAGCATGTATTAAAAAGCACCCCCCCACATACTTTGAGGAATAAAGGTTTAAGTCTTTATAATCTATTGAGTGAGGACCCCATCATACAGTGGAGCGATACAGGCGAGATCATTGTGGAAGGAACAATGGTACAGGGTTCGAATATCATCGATATCGTCCATGATCTGGTGAGAAAGTGGGATAGACCCTCACCATCAGGATGGAAGCGTATTAAAGCAAGACTACAACAAATAAATGTTCCCAAAACATTGATAGGAAATCTGAACAGGTTAAAAGACTTGGAGCAAGCCTCGCATGTGCCACAAATGAGCACGCCATCACCCTCAGCAGTGGCACTTCTGAAGAGGAGAAAGAATAGACCAAGCAACAACGGTCAACCCTCTCCACGTGCCTCTAAAATACGAAAATGGCTAACATATTAAGAAGACACTATTATGACATTTCTAACCCAGCTTCCTACGGAGGCGTTGATAGACTGTACAGAGGTGTTTATAATGAGGGAGTAGGGAAAAAATGTTGAGAGGTTTTTGCGGGAGCAGGATGCTTATACACCTCATAAGCCGATGAGAAAAATGTTTAAAACAACCAAGACAACCGCGGCCTCGATTGACTCTATTTGGCAAGCGGATTTAACAGACATGCAAAGATATTCAGTGTATAATGATGGCTACCGCTATAGGTACTTGGAGGTTATCTCCCCCCCCCCCCACCACCACCACCAATTTTGACAGAATAGTTTCGTTAAAACTAACGAAAATATCACGACTTAACCTAACCAATTATCAAGGGCGTACAGTTGATCTATTATTAATTATAACATTGTTTCTGGACTAGTATTTACTATTTACTAATAGATCAACTGTACGCCCTTGATAATTGGTTAGGTTAAGTCGTGATATTTTCGTTAGTTTAAATAATAGATGTATTCTCTAGATATCTGTGGCTAATTCCTCTGAAAAATAACTCGCCTGAAACAATTTCTAAAGCCACCAAAACGCTGATGTTGAAGGAAAACAGGATTCCAGGCTATTTTTGTACGGATATGGGGAAAGAATTTATAGGCCGCGCTTTTCAGAACATGATGACAGAGTTTAATATCAGGTACTACACTTGCAATTTTATACATAAGGCCTCTTTAGCTGAAAGAATTCAACGTACCATAAAGGAACGCATGCATCGGTATTTTACACATAAAAACATACAGATACATAGATATTCTGGAATCACTGGCCTCATCATACAACCGTTCACACCATCGCACGATTGGGCTAACACCTAACGAGGTTTTAGAAAGAGGTACGCACACAGAGCGTGAGGTGAGAAGAGATATTTGTAGAACCATGCCACACTACACGTTTCAAAATCAATGATTATGTAAGGCTGTCGCGTTCGTGTAATAAATTTGAGAAGGGATTTGAGCAAGGTTGGACACGTGAGATTTTTAAATTTAGGGCTATAAGACCTAAAGGCGAGATAATGCTGTATTACGTTGAAGATTTGAATGGGGAAAAGATCGCAGGAGGCTTTTACCGCGAGGAGTTGCAGAAAGTGGCATTTAATTTAGGATAAAACGTGTTTAAAATTGAAAAATTTTTAGGCAGCAAAGGATCAGGAAAGAGAAAAATGTACCTCGCGAAATGGCTAGGGTACGAAAGTTTCAACACCTATATAAAAGTTGATGCAATAATGAAGCTTAAATAGTATGCAACCTGTCGCCTAACCATTTCTACTTCACACTACCGTCCTCTTCTTCTCTGTACATCCTAACAACACCCTGGCCAACTTTGTAACAGAACTCCATCGGCCCGTTGAATTTGGTCGCGATCCGTATGAGGTGGGGATATGCGAAATTCAGTTGGACACCCTCTTTTTAAGAATTGATTATAAAGAAACCGTTTTTACGGTTCTTAGAGACCTTGATGAGTGTGAAAAAGCTGGAGTAACTCGGGATGAAACCATGCGTACCGCCCGGAGTGGGGATGCAAGGTATTACACTACAGCAGTAACAATAGGCTCGGGCTCAAATCTTACGGCTGATTTAGTATACGAAATCGTAAACAAAGCATCCCCTGCACACATTTTGACCCTAAAATCACAAACTAACAGAAATATTAAAGACAAAGGGTTGTTCAAAATTATAACCTAGGGACGATCTGGCGCAACCCTCGAAAGAGATACCTTTCCCGAAGTACAACAGGATTTGTCTAACCTAATGTATCAGCTGAAATTAGAGAAATTGGGCAATGAGTATCCACCCCAGACATGTGTTATATTTACAGCAATATCGTGGAGCATCAAATTGTTGGGGATACTCAAGCGCGCCTGCTTCGTATCGCACATTCCCAATCATAGAGGACAGAGCTTGGGCATTACATATGACAAAACTCATTATGTGAATGTCGCGACTAATCTATTAACCAATATCTCAATATATATAAGAACGATTGAGGGAAAAGTTTCCTATTCGGTGATGGGAGCTTAACAGTGCAGTTCCACTTTCGTCGCACTGAGTTATAATGGAACAAAATCCTTTCACAGTCTAACCAGGGGTGAGATACCAGTGTGGGAGTGGGCTTGGATCCATTTTTTCAACCATACTACGTATGGCTGTCCCCTTGCTGAAGAGGGGTGCTAAACCTAAAGAAGCTCCGAAACAGCACTTAACCCGTACACGAGACGAAATCATCAAAGATACAAAGAGAAAAATGCGTGGTGGTGGGAAGAAGAAAAGAGATGTCCGGAAGAAAAAGAAAGGGTTACCAGCACATGGCGTTAAACGTAAAAGGAACTCAAAAAAGAAGTGCTCTAAGCGAGTGAAACCTATGGTTGATAATTTTTTTAACTGATATAAGCTAAGACCATTACTCTCATGAATCATAGGTTGCTTACTACTTGTCGAGAGAGGTGGCACTATTTCTGGCTCGTCATGGCACTCTTCATCCATCCGTGTAGTTCACAATGTTGTAAATCGGAGCTGTCCCTCTTTGACATGCCCCCAACGCAAGTTTCTATTGAGCACAGTGACTTTATTACGATTAACCCGTTAAACACATTTAGTTCCCCTAGTGCTCCTATAGAATTCGTGATACCCAGCTCAGGCCCTTACTTTTTTTACCCAAGCTGCGTGCACATGTACGCTAAACTACGTATAGCCCATTCTGATGGAACGGATTGCGATGACAAATACGTTGTATTTCCCGAAACAAACTTTCTACACTCCATATTCAGCCAGTGTGATGTATATTTAAATCAATTCAACAACTCTGCAGGAACGGGTTATTATCACCTACGAGCCTATCTTGAAAATGTCCTCAACTTTTCAAAAGAAGCGAAGAATGCCTTTTTAACTGCTGAGGGCTATTATCAGGCTAAAGACGAAAGCGGTATAAAGAACAAATTTACAAATTCTAAGAAGATATAGGAATGTTTTGGGTGCCTGCATACAGACTTCACATTCCAGGAGAAGCTGCTTGTGAATAGGGTCGATATGAAAATAAAGCTCACTCGCACGAATCCTGAGATCTGTTTAAATCTGGGAGCTGATCAAGAAGAGAGCGCAAAACCTGTGGTGATTCATGTTATGGAAACATACCTTCGCGTACGTCGAGTGAAATTAAGTTCACCAAAACCAATAGAAATTGAAAAAAATTTACTACATGCCACAGTAAAATACCCAATTAACAGAGTACAAATCAAACTATACACAATGTCGGCAGAGTTGGCATCGAAACAGATAGAAAACATCGCCCTGGGAGCTCTACCTAAAACGTTATTAATTGGAATGCAATACCACGCCTCTGTGAATGGGAAATATAAAAAGAACGCCTTTAAATTCGAAAATTTCGGCCTTAAAAATATAACTTTATACGTCAATGGTAGCGTTGGGGGGGGGGACATTGGAAACGGACTATTCATCAGATACTGTGTTCCCGATTTGCTCGAGAGCTTATAGTGATCTTGTCCATATCGCCGGTGCTTGTGATGAGCTAGGAATTGGTGTAACGCAGAAAGAATTCATCGAGCAATTTAACCTTTATCCGTTTGACATCACTCCTGACTTATCTGCTAGTGTAAATACACACTTAAGTCCACAGCAGAGTGGAAACATTTCAGTCAGATTCGAATTCTCCTAACCGCTAGACGCCCCTATTAGTGTACTAGTATACCTCGAATCACAAGCCCCAATCGAAATTGGCAGACTCAGGAGTGTAGTCACTGACTTTTAAAATAGATGCGAATACACTCCAGAGAGTAATGAATAGTGACCGAATCACAAGCTCCAAATTTATCGGTGTGTTTGCGAAGAATGAAACACTGAAATTTCCAACTACGAGAGACTGCGGCGCACTTATTGTGAACACAGATGATATTGGTGGCGAAGGGTTTCATTAGATAGATATCTACTTTAAAAATAGGGAAAGAATGTACTACTTTAACTCGATGGGGACTCATCCTTGGAATGACTATATTATTGTAAAATTTCTCAAACAGATGCATATCCCCGAAATTGTCTGCAATCCTTACCGATTCCAGGGATACTTTAGTAATACTTGCGGCATGTACTGCCTTTCATTTCTCTTACACATGGCACGTGGAAAGGAATTTATAAATTGTTTAAAATTATTCGATCCGTGTCACACTGAACGGAATGATCAAATGGTATGCAGACGGATAAAAAAAACGTTTTCCGTTTGTGCGCACTCGATGTATTGTATGATGTTTTACGCGTATAGATATATATAAAGTGTAACTTCAGTAATTGCAAAATTATTGTGTAAAATATAAATTGTCTCCAATAAGAACAAGTCTTGCTCTGTAGCTTATTTAAAATGTAATGGATGCTAATTCTGTAACTAATTTAAGTTGAATATAAAAATTGTACTATTTTATAAAACAACTCTTATGATTCTACCATTTAATAAATTGATGAAAATACACTGCGTCTTGTTTTCACCCGAAACACAAGAAAAAGAAAAAAGCTTACATTACTTCCCCGACGACCTGGCATTCGTTGGATCGGGTGTGCTGTAATACTTCGACCTCCGTATTCAGATCACTGTCCGCGACTTGCGTTTCTTCAAAACTATCACGACAACATTCTATAACACGCTTTAGTTCCTCATCGGTCCTTTAAGGAGAAAAGATACGTATGTAGACAGAAATTTTTTAATTAATTTGATTAGTTCATACATTTTTCTGAATCTTTTTTAATAATAATAATCAAAATCCACTTGTTTTTCATCAAAGTACACACAGAATATATATATATATATATATATATATATATATATATATATGGGATGAATTTCATAAATTAGACACGTGAAATGAATGAATGCTGCAAACCCACAAGGAAAAAGAAAAACGATTCCTCTAGCTCATGTGACGACAAGTTGGCAATATTACTAAAAACATTTCACGTGTTTAATTGTGAAATTCATCCCATATAATGGAGCCCACGCGTGTCCTCTTCACTGTTGCTCTTTTTACAACCATATTCCCTTCTCTCCGATCGATTTTTAGAAGTTACCGTTCTGCTATTGCTCATGCACATTCTATTAAGAACCAATTCGATTTCCTTAGGAAGTGTTATAGTGAAAAAGTCATCCCAAAATCCCTGCTTGGAAGACGATACCGTATGTTGGACGATACACCGTTTGGTGACACCGAAAGAATTATTTTAAAAAAACATATTAATATAGCCCGCATCGAAGTGAAGAACGCTTCAGAGAGTCCAAAGTAAGAAAAAATATTTTTTCCACCGTTTTTCATGTGTGGAGAAGTACACTTTTAGACGATATTTACAACAACTTACGTAGAAGATGCAGAACTCAGAACACAAAATTAAACAATAGACTGGAGGATTTAATTCGTAATAGTTACTGGACTAAAAAAATGATTTTTAATAATATTGTTAACTTGTCGTCCCATGAGCTGGAGGAATCGTTTTCTTTTTCCTTGTGGGTTTGCAGCATATATATATATATATATATATATATATATATATATATTATATATACTGTTAGTGTGTATATATATATATAATTTAGTGGTAGACCGGATATCCGCATCATGTTTAACATCCGCATCCGCACTTCTGACTGCGGATGCTATGCGGATATTACCTCTAATAAAGTATGCAATTTACAATTAAATTAGCTTATAAAGTTGCTTATAAGGCCCAGTCATGAACATTTCATGTAAAGTATTAATTATTAATGAACAAACAAATATATAAACCTCAAAATATAAATACCTGGTAACAGAGAAAATTGAATGAAACTCGTTTCATTCAATTTTCTGTGGCTGAAACTCGAGTTATTATTTTTATCACAATGAAAACATTAATATTAATTTTAATTCTTATGCATTGCCTGCCACGAAATTTGAAAAAATTATGTCATATATTCATAATTCTATATTAAATTGATAGATTAACTAAATATCCGCATCCGCATCCGCGGATATTGAAATTAAAGATCCGCATCCGCATCCACAGATGTTGAAAAACTGACATCCGGGCCACCACTAAATTATATATACTCATAAATATCAACTTTAATAGTTCTAAAACAGATACTTTAATTTGCAGGGATCGTCTGTCGACGCGGCTATATCATTCTAGTTATTTGAAATAAATTCGGAATATATACGTAAAGTAGAAATTTGAGTCTCCTTTAATTAAGAGAAAACGTGGAATGATAATAAGCAGTAAGTTTATTCATTCACATATACTCGGATACATTCTTTATTGTGAGGAAGGATGAATAGCTGGGCACAGCCTGCCGACAGTGGGAACTGAGCCCCTGGCAGATAGCATTACACTTCAATATGTGATTATTATGGATTTTATAAAATAATTAACACTTGCTAAAGAATCTTGATTATTATAATATTTAATATGATTCCCGCTCTTTGCCTATAACATATAATGTTATAATATTTCAGACCAACAAAGACCTTAGGATCCACTCCTGGCTGGTCTACCTACCTGTGGTTGTAGTTGTGTATTGCTCACGTCCTCCATGGTGGCGGGTTCCAAACCATAAAAACCTTAATTTTACTACCTTAAACCATACCTAATCTATCGACATATGCGTCTAATCGAGTTTTAAACATGTCTATAGACGTGCTACTAATTACTTCTACCGGCAAACTATTCCAGCTATTTACTATTCTATGCATAAAAAAGTTTTTGCCAACTGCTGTCTCGAACCCCTACGTGTCAACTTACACCCGTTATTTCTAGTTCTATTATATTGTGATATTTCGAAAAAGCTATCTCTATTTACGTTATCGAACCCCTTCATAATTTTAAAACCTGAATTAGATCACCCCTTAGCCTCCTAGTCTCGAGTGTAGTCAATTTTACCTCCTTAAGCCTATCCTCCTACGACTTCGACCTAAGCGACGAAATCATCTTAGTTGCTCGTCTTTGAACTCTTTCGATTTTATGTATAACTTTGCGCATATGTGGATTCCAAAATTGGATCGCGTACTCCAAATGTGGTCTAACTAATGATTTATAAAGAGGAACAATAATATCGCGCGATTTGTACTCAAAATTCCGAGCTATAAAACCTAACACCTTGTTCGCTTTATTGACCGCTGCTGTACTTTATTTCGCCACTTTTAAACCACCATTGACGATAGCTCCTAAATCTTTTTCCTGTTCTACGCTTGCCAACTCCTTCCCTGACATACTACACGCAAAATTACCGTAACGCGAACCTATATGTAAAATTTTGCACTTATCGACGTTAAATCTCATTTGCCATGTGACTGACCAATCTACGATTTTGTTCAGATCTTCCTGGATTTTACCTTTATCTTCATTAATTGCCCTACCACCCAACTTCGTGTCATCCGCAAACTTTGAAACTGTAGTGACTAGGCCGACATCTAAATCGTTAATATATTATATATATATAATATATATATAAGAAAAAGCAAGGTGCCCAATACAGAACCCCTCGCTACATTACCCGAACCACGGGTCGCTACGTCATCTGAATGAGGATGACGGTCTCCCATCCAACTATTACCTGACCTAACTTCGCTTAACCTCGCTGATCCAACGGGAAGCTGTGTTACAACAATATTTTTTAAGATTTTATAGAAACTATACATGATACGCCAAAATGAGTAACATTTATGCATAAAATTAATTTCTCTAAAGGATTTAGGAGAACTCAAAGAATACGGTGTAGGAAAAGAAGGGTGAATAATAATGAATGCGTTTGTTTAACCTCCTTCGTAACAGCTATAAGGTCATATGACGCAAAGAAACTTTAAATGAATACAAAAATTTGAACGAGAAATGGTTCCTTCCTATGACCGACATTTAAGCTGTCATTTTTACCTTGCCGGCCAAAGTGACAGGTGTCTGCGGCCAACATTCGCTAAGGTGGCTGGGAAAGTACATGTAACGTACATACACGAAATGAGAAGAATGACCGCATTCCAAATTAGGTTAAATAAATAGAGAATTGCTCAAGTCATTGTAAAATGAAAGTATATTTATTTCTACATATTTGTTAAAATTTTATTATTTAATAAATGTGTATATAATTTGGAAATTAATAATGAAGTGTTTATGGAAATTTAAATGAAATTTATTTGATGTGAAACAATACATCGAAGCAAGGAAACAAGGTAAATAATAATAGCAACAATAATTCACAGTTCTGTGGAAGATGAATCGAGAATTATTTATAACTGAAAATAGCATTTTTTTGGAATTTATCAGAGTACAAAAAATTTATTTAAGTCAGTTAATTGTCGCTCATTCGTGGTTAGAAAAATGTTGCTGCGACCAATGTATCATCGGCTCTTCACAGCGAGATTTGAGCTGCTAAGCAACGATGAACCTGGTGAGTTGTTGTATGGGTGACCCCTATCTTCCACGTTTAGATGATATAACGACTCGTAGAGAGCTGGACCCACATAAAGCTGTAGGTCCTCTCTGCCACATGACCTTTATCGTTACGAAGGAGAATAAACAGTCCCATAACTTTTTTAATTCATGAAGGATGGGCCAAGGCGGTTTAATGTAGTAAGGCGAGGTTATTAATATCCCCGAAATTTACAAAATTTAAAAAATTACTAATTAGTAATGAGTGACATTTTCAGAGATAATTGACGTAGGTACATTAAGACTGAAATTCTTTTGGAAGTGAATGCTTTTTGATTTATTAACAAATGTTTTCCCCCATTTTAAATAAAGTTTTTTGGAGATTTAAATGGAAATTAATCGAAGGAAGGAAACAAGGTAAAATGACATTTCTCCATTTTGGTTTGGTTTTAATTGTTTGAAAGAATATATAAGGGGTAACTGAACATTTCTAATATGAGGCAATTGAATTACTCTCTTAATACTGCTTTTAATGATGTATATATATATGTCTGGGAATGTTTCTTTATAAACTTTTTGACCATTCCTGGAAGTTATACAGTGTGTGTGTGTGTGTGTGTGTGTGTGTGTGTGTGTGTGTGTGTGTAACATCTCTCCAAATAATTAAAACAGTGCTATCTGGCAACCCCCTCTAAGCATTGAGAACATCTCCCTCTGGCTTTTAATAAATAAATAATTAAAATAAATAGTGCTATCTGGCAACCCCTCCATATATAAATAAATAAAATAAATAGTGATATCTGGCAACTCTCCCATATATAAATAAATAAAATAAATCGTACTATCTGGTAACCCTCCATATATAAAGAATTAAAATAAATATCTGACAACCCCCTCTAAGCATTGAGAACATCTCTCATTTGCCTTTAATAAATAAATAATTAAAATAAATAGTCTATCTGGCAACCCCCTCTAAGCCAAAAGCTTGCCTGCCAGCTAATGCTGGGTCACTATGGGTCTGGCGGTCCCTCTTAGGGTAAGGTTTACTTTCTTAGGTTAGGGCTGCCCCTTTGGGGGTGTGAGGCCATCCCACCTTCCCCAAAGTTAGGGTTAGGTCAGGGTCATCCCCTTGGGGGAGGTCACCCTCCCTCTCCCCCCAAAGCTTCCCCCCTTCATACAACTTGGGGGTTTCTCCCCACCCCCTTGTTGCATAACCCCCTCCCCCATCACCCCCACCCCCTTCATGCACCTTGGGGTAACCTCACCTCTTGTTGCATAACCCCTCACCCCCTTTGCAACATTGATCAATATTGCATGCAATTGCACTCTACCCTTTTGCGGCCATACTACTCACTCATTTAAAGAATTTATTGAAGGTTCATGAAGTCTCCTGTAAGTGTTGAACATATTCATCTGTTAAACTTTTCATATTTTTTTTTTATAAAATATGATTTTCGTACGATCTCAGCAAACAAAGATACGTTCACTACACGTTCATAAGATTATCTTCCACTCAATATAATTCCCATTCCTATTCTCATTCCCATTCCCATTCTTATTCCCATTCTCGGTCTACAAGTGAGAATGCACAAGATGAAACACCCACATTTGAGAAACAAGTTTCTTGATCTGAGAAAGAATGTCAAAGCGACAAATGAGAATGGCTGATGTTTCCTAACTTAACTGAACTTAACCTAGTCTAACTTAACCTAAGTTTAACCCCACCTGGACCGAAGTGGGAGAGCAGCAGTGGATGAGAATGATAACATCCTAAAATAAGAATACATTAATTTGAGAATTGCTCCCTTTGAGAGATTACTTCCGAGTGAAAGTCTTTCCCATTCCATCCGCGGTCCGCAAATGAGAATGCGTAAAGTGAAAAATCTAATTTTGCAAAAAGAGTTTCTTGTTTTCAGAAACAATGTCACTCCATTCTCATTCGTGGTAAAAGCGCCAAATGGGAATACCTAATATTTCCTAATTGACTTAATTTAACCTAACCTAACCCAACCTAACATTAACCTAACCAAACAAACCTAACCTAAGTTAATCTAAGCGGACCAAATGGGAAAGTCGGATAAGAATGAGAATGGCATAAATTTCTCAGTTTTCCGACTCTCGGGCGCGGAATGAAATGGAAATGACATTGGGTGTGGGATGATGCCTTTATAAGCACCTATAAAACACCTGTAAACGTCGTAAAACCAATGTCTGGAAGGACGCAAGAATACAAAAAGAAAAGAATCTGTCTGAATAACCAGAACAGAAATGGTAAACTGAAACCAATATAAAAGAAGCCTTAAAATTATATATATATATATATATATATATATATATTCATTTTGAATGTAAAGAATCATTTCAGTACACGATTGAATAAAGAAATACAAACATGTTTAGCGGTGAGAGGCTCTCCGACGACCAAATACAAGTTGAGAGAGAGAGGAGAGAAGAGAGAGAGAGAGAGAGAGAGAGAGAGAGAGAGAGAGAGAGAGAGGAAATCAAAATAAAGAAAATAATATTTACAAAAGAATAATAATAATCATTCAGGGCGGGTCAGAATCTGGCACAGCGCTCTGGCCAACAAATGCGAACCATTTCTCTAACTTCTGTATCATTACTGTATTACCAGCACGATCGGGATTCGAACCCTTGACCTGAGTGGCTTCATTTCGTTTATACAAAAACGATATTACCCACTAAGCTAAGAACGCTGGTTTATGAAGGAGTTACATATGCTGGAGAACAAAACTACAAAATTAAAGTAATGATAATAACAGCGAGTGTCCGTAGCTCAAGTGCGTAACGCCATTTCTCTATAAGCGAAGTGAAGTCACGGAGGTCGGGGGTTCGAATCCCATGATGCAAGTAATAATAATGCAGATGTTAGAGCAATGGGCTGCATTAGTTGACCTGAGCGCTGTGCGGGTTCCTGGACCCCATCAATAATTATTATTATTATTGTTATTACTAATGACAATAAGTATAAATATAAGAGAAAGAAGAAACAAGAGATAAATTAAAAGGAGTAATGAGTCGGTACATTACAACTATATATATATATATATATATATTATATATATATATACAGGGTGGGAGAAAAGTCATTAACGATTTTATACATACAAATAACTTGTTAATAATAAATAAATTCCAATGGTATTACCGCAATATATGCGATACTTTTCAAAGCAACAATACAAAGTCAGGAATGACCCTAGGCTAGAACAGGAAGGCCTATCCTAGGCCCAACCGCAGTTAGCGCCATGTCAGTAAAGATGGAATACAGCAATGAAGAAAAAGTGTATCGTGGGTTATTCTTATAATAATTTTGAAGAAAGTTTGCGTTTATTTCAAGAAAAATATAATAAACCACCACCAAATGCAACTATTCTTCGATACTGGAAGCTTAAACTTTTGGAAACAAGGAGCCTGGTAAAAGATCGTTCAAGAAATGAAAGGCCAGTAACGGCGACAGGAGACAGCGACAAAGAAAATGTCCTGGCCATTTTTTAAGTCGACCCAACAACTTCAACGAGAAAAGTCGCGGAGGAATTGGGTATTTCCAAATTTTTAGTAGCAAAAATACTGAAGTCACAGGGGTACCACGATTACAAGCCCATTTACTCTGAGCTCATATACGACGATGATTCTGATGGATGGCTGCAGTTTGCTGAAACAATGAGACAAAAGTTCAACAGTAAGCCAGAGTTCCCTGGAAAGATCAAATTTTCAGATGAATGTGTCTTCGGTTTAACGAGTAAAGGAAACAAACACAATGTTCACTACTGGGCAAAAAAAAATCCAAAAATACGATTGAATAAACCCGTTAAAACGGTTTTAACAGTTTGGGCGTGCATTGGTTATTCAGGACTCGTTTCCTTTGATATATCGAGAGATACGATGGAGGAAAAACGCTATTGCCAGGTATTGAAAGACAAATTTTTTTCGCAATTTACTAATGGCGTTGGCAGGAATTGGCTTTATTAACATGATGGAGCGCTGCTACATTACTCTGTAACTGCCCTTAATATTCTTGGGCGGCGAGGTTCCATCGAGTAGCCAGCCAGATCACCTGATTTAACCCCATGTGATTTCTGATTTTGGGCTTATTTGGATGACAAACGCTACACTCCTGGTTTCATCTATACAAATGTGAATGCCCTTGTCCGCAGAATAGATGAACAACTGAAAAGGATACCACTCGGTATGTTCAGAAGGACAATGAAGAATTTCACAG
The DNA here is from genome assembly GCA_023014485.1 of Bathynomus jamesi. NCBI lineage: Eukaryota > Metazoa > Arthropoda > Malacostraca > Isopoda > Cirolanidae > Bathynomus > Bathynomus jamesi. The sequence continues at coordinate 8,093 of JAJOZX010004580.1, read as the reverse complement.
AGAGAATCCACAAATGTATCATAGCGGATGGAGAACTCTTTGAAGATTAAATTACAATTTAACAAAATATTCGTACGAATAAAATTCTTATAGACTTTTTGTTTGATTTGTTTCATCATTTGAACACTTATCTGTATAATGTTAACTAAATAGGGATCTTTTAAACTATTTCCTCCCCAACATACTCTTTTCAGCAATCACCACCATAATGTTGATCTTTTCAACTATATCCCCCCAAAGTTTAAACTCTGCAAATTAACCAAAATAAGATAAGAAAACATTAACAACAAATTTATTATTTATTGCAAACATATAATAAATAGAGAACCATTATTTATATTATTACATATTTGCGTTAGTTTTAGTGAAATATCATGACTAAACCTAACCAATCGTCAAGGGCGTACAGTTGACCTAACCGGGCATTCAAATTTTATCCTATGTAAATAATGGTTCTCTATAAACCGGAAATATGATAGTATAGACTATAATAGAATTTTCAAGATATGTATCGTATATACATATCTTAAAAATTCTATTATGTAAATAAGACAAGTAAAACCTGTTAAATTATCTCCCCCCCTATTATTGACCTTTTAAACTATGTCCGCCCTCTCTGAAGCTGGGGGGAATATAGTACAAAAGATCCCTAATTAGTTGACCTGTTAAATTATCTCCCCCCCCTATTATTGACCTTTTAAACTATGTCCCCCTCTCTGAAGCTGGGGGGAATATAGTATAAAAGATCCCTAAATAGTTGTATGTATAAAATCCTTAAAGACTTTTCCCCCACCCTGTATGTGTGTGTGTGTGTATATATATATAATATATATATGGGAATGAACTGAGAATGGTTCCCTGAGGTTTTTTATGATACACACAGACCGTGCATGGAACAAGGAACTCTTCTAGGATAATTAAATCCACTATAGTCCGAATAAGTGATGGTAAATGACAAATACCATAGTTTTTCTTTTTCATGATGCTAGCCCGACGTGGGCAACGAGTCACTCGCAAAGAGGTCCCAAAAAATATAGCTTCCCTCACCAGCTATCTGCAAAGCAGATAGGATCCAGCTTTGGGACAGGATCTAGGGTTTAAAGCAGCCTAGCCCTGCTACATTTAGAACCTCAATATAAGCTAGCATCATCGGGCTAGCATCATGAAAAAGAAAAACTATGGTATTTGTCATTTACCATTACACCATTACTTATTTGGACTATAGTGGATTTAATTATCCTAGAAGAGTTCCTTGTTCCATGCACGGTCCGTGTGTATCATAAAAAACCTCAGGGAACCATTCTGAGTTCATTCCCATCTTGAAACGGACATATTATGTGCCTTGAAAAGTGGACTCTCAATTCTGCCGGTTGAGGTTTAAGTTTTGGTTTTTGGCTAAAAATATAATAGTTACCCCTTTTTCTTTGATGTATTCAATCTGACGTGAAGGCACCGAGTCTTTTGCTTATATTGAGTTTCTAAATGTAGCTGGGCTAGGCTGCTTTAAACCCTAGATCCTGTCCCAAAGCTGGATCCTATCTGCTTTGCAGATAGCTGGTGAGGGAAGCTATATTTTTGGGACCTCTTTGCGAATGACTCGTTGCCCACGTCGTTGTTGTTGTTGTTGTTGTTGACGTTATAAGAGGTGAAATTAGAGTTGTAGTAGTGATAAGAGAAATCATATACTATATATATATATATATATATAATATATATATATATATATATTGTTACACACAGACAGTGTAAAAGTTCTCAGGGAACCATTCTGAGTTGTATCACATATATATATATATATATATATATATATATCGAAGTTAAGCGACATTGGGTCTGGGTAGTAGTTGGATGAGAGACCGTCCTCTGCGCCCAGATTATGTAGCGACCCGTGTTTCGGATCCCACGTAAAGCTGTAGGTCGCCTCCGTCACATGACCTTAGATGTTGCGAAGGAGGTTAAACAACCCCAATTAAAAAAAAGAAATATATATATATATATATATATATATATATATATAACATCAAGATGTCGGAGACATGGTAAAAATGCTTACTGTGAATCTACGATGATACTCTTAAAAAAAAAAGGAGTATAGAAAAAAACGTCTTTCATACCTGAAAAGGACCGACCTCTGAGACGAGATAGCAGACGCTCTACATTCTACAACCTCAGAACGTTGAAACATTCATGTTTCTTGAATCAACATTACTGACTCATTGACTCTACGGCCCTGACACATGTGTGCGTGCGAACACACACACACACACACACGCACACACACCACACACACACAGCCATGAAATCAACATTCATTAAACAATTATAATGAACTCATACAGAGCAAAACTATGTAAACAGTATATATACACTCGTATGTACACCAATTTTCAGATTATTATATTCAAAAGTAATGCTTTAATGACGATTGTTTTTCTTCAACAAATTTTGTTGGTGAACATCGCTCCAGTTTTGAATTCTGGAAGTCCACAAAGGCGGTAAAACTTTGGTAATAAAATTTTTATTCTCATTTTAATCATAAAATACGTCATAAGATTTATAAAATATAGGAAATGCCTCCCTTAACAGTTTTTGGTCGCCCACTTCCCTCTCTTCTTTTGATATCCACAGTCTCGTCAATTTTCTTTAGAAGCTTTCCCAAACCACCAAGAGTCCATCCTTTGTTGGGGAATTCGGAGAGTAGTTTCGTTCGTCCATATCCCTTTTCTAGTCTATAATGCTTAATTATAATCTTATCTTCCTCTGAAAATGGCATATTCACTATATTTTATAACCCTGCAAAAAAAATCGTATATTAGAATTTACAAAAGTGAAAATGGAAATAAAGGATTCTTAATTAGTTTGTCGAGCATCAGTTGTAGTATTATTAGAGAAATATTTAATAAATCGTTATTTTTGATAGCTTCGAACTGAAATTTGGTTTACAGGTAGATGTTTTATGTATCTTTTACGTGTATACGTTTCGTACTGATTGTTTGAAAAATGTTAATTCCATGGCTGTTTTTAGAGTGAACCCTTTTTTGGCAGACGGTATATATATATATATATATATATATATATATATATATTATATATATATATATATATATGATCGTATTCATATAAAAAGAAAAGTTTATTTTTACGAGAAGTATAAAGTAAAAGCTTTATTGTGGATTAAACCATTTAAAATATAGTGAACATTGCTTAAAACAGAAAAAAAAGGTTGGTGTGTATATATACAAGTATATTTATAAGTGATGCTTAATTACAGTATATGTTCGAATAATAAAATTAATAGTATGTACAGTTAATCAAAAAGTTATCTTAAATAATTAAATTGAATGAAGCTACATTAGTCAATGGTGTCTCAGAAGTCGCGCACCATTGGCTAATGTTGCTTCATTCAATTTAATTATTTAAAGATAGCTTTTTGATTAACTGTACACAGTGTACATACTATTAATTTTATTATTCGAACATTATCGAACAGGCGGGGCCACCAGCTTGACCTCCGTGTGAAGAGAGATCAACGCACGAAAGAACATAAGGTTCAAGGTAAGGTTATATTGTAATTAAACACTACTTATAACCATTTCGACTCGTAAACCTCGTAAATCTGAATAAAACCTATGGTGCGCGACTTCTGAGACACCCTGTATATCAGAGTGTTTTAAAAGTCACACAACCATATATTAAGAAATATAAAACGCTAATGAATACTTTTTTGTATGGTTCAGTGGTAACGGAGGCTGAGAAAGAGCACACAGTACTTCACAACAAGTGCCGAAAGTGACCACTATCTTCTTTGATGCACATATCTCCCCTCCTCTCTCATGTTCGCAAAAATATGCCGAAGAATAGCCGTCGTGATGTCGATGCAGACGGTTATGTCCAGCTTTAAGGCATCCAGATCCCTAAGATTGTTGATATACACTTGGTCTTTAATGTATCGTCATAGAAAACAATCCAGTGGGATCAAGTCTAGAGATCGGGGCGGACAAAGTCCTTCGCTTATTACTCTCCGAATAAGTTCTGAGTGAGTTCCACCGCTTCTCTGGCTGTATGAACTGGTAGTTCATCTTGTTAGAACCAAGCATTACGTTCTTCAGTATGTGACAGAGCAATTAACTCTGTATCGTTTAGCAGTTACAGATTCTGTAAACTAGAGGGGTTCAACTACTAATCCGCGAGACTGCACATCGCACTCCTAGTTTCTAACCATGAAGGAAATGCTGATGAAGATTATGTAGAGTTCCTGCAGCCAAAATCTCCTAATTCTGGTTGTTTATACTCCCCGCTCCCCAACTCCAATGCAGAAAAGAGTACTTAAACCAGTGGCGGTACTGCAGCCTCTTCCCTTGTCTGACCTTTCAACTCATGGACAACTTGAACAGGACAGGGATAAAATTGAAGTTTCCGTGTAGGTTTTATGGTTTTATGGTTTTCAGTTCAGTCTTTTGTGCCATCTGTTGTAAAGATTTATTTTGTCGAACGTGTAAGCCGTTCCTTTAAATTACCAATTACAACTTCAGTAACCACACTCGTGAGGCCACTCCTTTTCTTACCATCTGAAGAGCTATCTCCCGAAGTTGCTTTAATAATCGAAAAATTGTGATTTTGTTTGTTGTTTCCACATTCATAGCTCAACTACTTGCCGTAGTCATGTCATTGGTTTCTGCGCGCATGTAGAGGAATTACGACATTTGATTGAGTGAGGCCCGTGGTGTAATGGTTATCATATCTGACCGGCAATCGGAAGATCCCGGGTTCGATTCCCGGGTGGTTACCTCATTTTTTCATTTGTTTCGTTCTTTCACTCTCATCTTGCGCGGTATATTCTCCTATACAAAGCGTCGTTCTTTACGTTAATTATACTGCGTGTTTGCAGTTATAATGTGTGTGTATATATATATACTGAATGAACTATTCATAGTGAAAAATAATACGACAAACCATTTTCACAAATAAAATAATGTTACGTTTTTCCACAGCCACTTACTGCCGCTGCTAAATATCTGGCAAAAGATTCTAAAAGAAAAACTTCCCGCAACCTTCTTTACATAGAAATATTATCTTCTATTGTCTCAGATCACTCCAAAAAGAAATTTTGAAGACCGTTTCTTCTATCTAAAGGAGTTGTGTATCATTAAAAGAAGTCATTTTACCAATCTTAACAAGAAGTTTTGATGCCCAAAAGAAGAAAAAACTTCCCCTAGAATGCACCCTCAAAAAGGAGTTATAAATTCTAAATTTAGGTTTATTTTGAGTGTAGATTCTGAATTTGGAAGAATTGTGGGTGAAACTGCCGAAGATTCTTTTCCGCAGATGAGACGGAAAAACAAGCTGGCTCCCTTCAGTTTTGTCTTCGCATCTAAAAGAAGGATCAACAAATGCAACTGAAAGCTTATCTACAAAACTGAAAGATCGACAACTTCTGCAAATGCAGTGGTCTATTGCAGGAGGACGAAAAAATAGTTTTCCATAAGTTAAGCCTACTAACAAGGACATTTTTGGCGATCCCTACCGCTACAGCAGATGTTGAGAGGTTATTTTCTGTGGCAGGTGTATGGGTAGAGCACGCAAATCCTCATGTACTCAGATGAGAACGATAGAGAACGATAGACAACTTTCTTTTATTAGGAAACTAAGTTAAATTTACATTATGCATCTGTAGTATTTTGTAGTTTTTGTTCCTTAATTAGCTCATTATACATAACTTAAAAGTCTTCGTTTCAATAAAATCCTTGCAAAATACCTATGAGGGTATTGCACAATAACCTATGTCACTTCAGCCATACATATACCGGGTGTCCGAGAATTATCTGTACAATTTTTGGCTGTGTATTAAAAGTCAACCATGAAGTGTAGAAATTCCAGTGTTGTCCCATTTTACAGAGAATCTCATTAAATTTTTCTGATACCACGTTTGACCAAGTTGTTTAGAAATGTACGCGGGTGACAGACATTGATGATTTAAAAGCAAGAATCACGCTGCTATTGAGCGAATTGATGGGATGTGCTGCAGCGTACATGGGCACATTTGGAGTATTCGATTGGATGTTTGAGAATCACTATGGTGCACATATCGAATGTTTGTAACAACGTACTTTAATAAAAGAAACTTTTGAAAAATACAGATTCTAAATCTTGTTTAAGAATTTACGTGTGTTATCAAGAATTTTATTAAAAGATGAAATGTAGCATAACGTTCGGACACACTGGAATTTCTAAAAAACTTGTCAAAACTTGGTATCAGAAAAAACTTAATGAGATTCTCTGTAAAATGGGACAACACTGAATTCTACACTTCATGGTTGACTTTAATAACAGCCAAAAATTGTACAGATAATTCCTCGGACACCCTGTACTGTAATTACCAAAGAATAGTAAAAAAATGTTAAAAATAAAAATGATTTGTTAGTTTGAATTTTAAAAAAATAAAAATGTACCTGAGTGTGATAATTTAGTAGATATTATTTAATAGATATTTAATTAATTACTAGGATTCGAACACGGTAGATTCGTCTCAGATTCGGATTCGAACGAGGTGAATTCGGACTAGGATTCGAAAATTTTTAAATCTTTGGGTTCTGATTTGGATTCAAAACTGAAAAAAAAATCATAACATTTTTTTCCCTTTTTCTCAAAGAATTTTCGCGATATATATTTTAAATGAATTATTGAAATTTTTATAGAAAAAAAAACGCGAAAATCAATGAAATTAATCTTGATATCTTCAGACCTAGATATAAAAATTCCGGATTAAACCGGATATTAAAAAATCCGGGATTAATTCGATTTCTCTTTTCTCAAATCCGGCTTTAAAACCAGAAAGTTTTACCGACGGATTTGGAATCGAATCTAATTATAATTTCTGTTGCAATTAGAACTGGGGTCTTAATGAAGATTTTGGGGGCTGGAATGGGATAGAATAGGTGCCAAGGTTCTTATTTGATTGCGAAATTCTGAATGCATTCATCCCTTTTAAAGCAGGGAATCGAAAATATGTTGTAATCTATACGTAATATATATTCAGGCATGAGAAAATTACGTGGTCAATGTAATTAATTACAATTACTTGACATACTCAATTACAATTACAGTTACCTTAGATGGTGAAATACTTAATTACAATTACAATTACTTAGTAAAGTAATTAATTACGATTACAATTACGTTTACAAAGAATTGTAATTTTTTCACAATACATACTATTTTATTTATATCATGCTTTTACTTGATGAAACTAGATAATATTAAGGTCAATGAAATGTACTTTTTTTTTTTTTTTTTTTTTTAGTATTGCATGGAAATATTTTTCATCAAGCAGTTTTTTGCTATGGACAAATTGAAAGTAATTGACTGTATTTTTTTTATGCAGTATATATCAGGCATAAATAAATATATTATAATATATATATATATTATAATATATATATATATATGTTAAACACAGACCGTGCAGACACAAGGAACTCTTCTGGAAAAATATAAACACAGACCGTGCATGGCACAAGGACACTCTTCTGGGAAAATTAAATCACTATAGTCCGAATAAGTAATGATAAATGACAAACCATAGTTTTTTTCCTTTTTCATTGATTTTAGCCCGACGTGGGCAACGGGTCTCTCGAAAGAGATCCCTAAATATAGCTTCCCTCACCAGAGTATGTGCAAAGAAGAAGGATCCAGCTTTGGGACGTGGATTATTAGGGTTTAAAGCAAACCTAGATCCCTACACTCAGAACCTCTATATAAGTAAAGACTCTTGCATTCACGTCGTGTTGAATAAATCAAAGAAAAAGGGGGTAACTATTGTATTTTTAGCCAAAAAACCAAAACTTAAACCTCACGGGACATTGAGCGTCCACTTTTCAAGGCACGAAACACGTCCGTTTAGTATACACAAATCAGAATGGTTCCCTGAGAACAATATATGTTAAACACAGACCGTGCATGCACAAGGAACTCTTCTGGGAAAATTAAATCCACTATAGTCCGAATAAGTAATGATAAATGACAAATACCATAGTTTTTTTCCTTTTTCATGATTTTAGCCCGACGTGGGCAACGGGTCTCTCGCAAAGAGATCC